>OLKM01002857.1:0-52085 GCA_900291075.1 Melanogrammus aeglefinus | reverse complement strand
CATTGAGGCACCATAATCGTTTAACTCTTTCTAATAGCACTTTGAGATTAAAGGATACAATGACAATGAATCAACTGCAAACTGGCCAGATTTATTGTGAGGCATTTCTATATATTTCAAATGATCATATATACAACGTAACATATTTTTTATATATTTGCCCATCTACGTGGTTACAATGATAAAGTTGCAGTAATTGCATCTATCATTCTCAGTGGAGTTCTTATGGAGGAAGATAATCATATCTGCCTTTTCTGGGAGGAGACGGGCCCTTTCCAGACTAATTGTGTCCCCAGCAGTTGAGAAAGTGCGCTCAGATGGAGTGGAGGATGCTTGGGGACACAAGTACCTAGCACTAAGCTCAAACAAGATCGGTAAAGTCTCCTTTCTCTCAAACCACCAGATTACGGTATTTGTTGAGGTCAACACATCAGATAGGCTTCTATACAGCTCCAACTCCTTTCTTGTCCTCTCAGCATCAGTCCGCGTGTTGGCACCGTCCACATTACCACTGGCACTGATGGTTAGGGCCCTGTCTTCCTCCACAAAGAGTTCACCGAGTGCAGTCAGGGGCGTCGACCTCTTTTGTGGTGGAATGTGAAAAACAAGCAGATGAAAGCAACATGGCTCAGAATGACACTCAAGACAGGGGACAGTGGCATGCCATTGATATTATCATATACATAATTTTTCCTTAGCTCTTACATAATCCACGCCATCAACGTCATTCCCTTCCAGTGATGCTTCTTCTTCCTCCTCTGCCTGGCCATCATCAGATTGATGTTCTTTTATAAATGAGATGTGATTATGATTACTTCCATACATAAGTCTCTATAAGAGAGAGAGAGATATATATATATCGACTTAATATAAACCCCCGCTCTGAACGCGCCTGTCTCTGGTTCTGCAACCGCAAACAAGCCTCTTCCTCAAGCCTTGCCCACACGGCAACATCCTGGACTTTAGCCTTTGAACCGGGAGCCATCGGGTGGCCTCTTCAGAAACGCACCGATCTTGGCTCTGTTAGAGCAAATTATAAGACATACAAGTCAAATTCAAGTCAAACTCAATTAGGTAGGGGTAATTCTAGTCAATTTAACCATTACTATTTATTATTAGTATTGGATCCACGGACACCCTGAACTTACTTTGTACCGCTTAGAGAGGTCATCCCAGACCTTTCTCTTGACAGTGGCAGAGAAGGAGTCCTCACCATCTGCAACTTTGACGTGGGCTTCCAGCTTCTGCATGATTGGCAAAATCTGGCTGCAAGTTGGGGTATGCTCCGCAGAAACACAAAGAGTTGACGTGTACAGGACTCTCATTATACCAACAAAGTCCTCAGCCTTATGAAGGTCCTGTTCTGTGATTCTTTCCAGTCTGAAAGAAAAACAACACACACAAACAGCCTTTTGTACAGTAGTCTAGCCTATAAAGTGTATTGCTCTAAACATAATATAAAAAAAAACAAATAAGCCTCTACAACCTTACTATCTCTTTCCATTGATCTTCTCAGGCGAGGGTCCATACCAGTTGCCTGAATGGCAGGGTATTGCTCAATGAACCTTTCAACCATCAGGAACAATGTATTCCATCTGGTCTTCACATCCAACACCAGTCGGTGCTCAGGAAGGTCTTAAAATATAAAAATATTAGTTAGCTAGGATATTTATCTACATATATAGCTAGCAATATAGCTCTTTTTTATTGAAAATAATAATGGATACATACTTAAGAGGCGTTGCTTCTCTTTGAGGACTGGTTTTGCCAAGACTGCTCTCTTCAGCCACACTACCACTGTGCGGATTTGGGCAGCCCACCTGGCAATACTTTGATCTGTGTAGAGCTTCTGTGCCGCAAGATTAAGACAATGAGCAAAGCAAGGCAACTTGATGTAGTTCATTATCCTTGCCGCCACATCCATATTCATGGCGTTGTCCGTTGTAATCACCACCACCTTCTCTTTGATGTGAAATTCTTCCAATATAAGGCTAATTTCTGCAGCCACATTCACTCCTGTCTGCGCTTGGTAGACAGGTTTGGTCTGAAGAACTCTCTCCGTCACCCTGCCTGAGCCTGACTTAATGAAGTGGGCCGTCACTGAGAGATAATGGTCCTGTGCGACGCTTGTCCATCCGTCACTGGTCAGCGCTACTTCCTTCACCTCCCTCAACTCCTCGTTCACTCTCTCCCTCTCTACCTTGTACCAAGCAGGTACTAAAGTATTGGACAGTAGGTCTCTGGATGGGGGCTGGTAATTCGGATTCAGGGCTGCTACCATCTCTCTTAATAAAACAAAGAAAAAATGAACCAATTGTATGTCGTGCAGACCATCACCAGATCATCATTCAGAGGTGGAAAACCCGCCTTCAGCAAGTAGAAGTACTACTAACCATGTATTTGCCCCATCCATGCACTAAACCAGTGCATGTGTGGGTACAGCTCTTCAGGCTGAAGAGCACAGCTCGTAGGAGAACTAATTTGTGAAATCAGATGGTTCCATGAATGGAGCATACTTCCTTACATGAAGCCAGGTTTTCAAATCCAAGACTTTTGCTTACTTTCCCTAGTAAAGTCGTTGCAAACCTACCTAAAAGATGGAGATTCGACCGTGTTGAAAGGATGCAACCCCTTAACTATAAAGCGGGTTACAGCACGGTGGAATTCGTCTCTTTTCCTTCCTCAGCTTATTTTGACCAGCTGCCATAGTAAAGGGAGTCAGGGAGGGGGTGGAACCAGCTAAACTGCTGCTAGCTTGGACAGATGGACCTTAGTACGAAATGAAATAGGATATAGTCAAAGGCAAATGCAAAGCAGACTAACTAACAACCGGTAGTGTTTTATTTACATTGTACTACACGCCATTGTTGGTGACTTTGAAAAAAATATATCTTTGCTCAACTAACGATCGTAAATTACGTTAGCTACCGTAATATTAGCTGGCACACAGCTAACCTGCTATTAGCTACCTAACTGCTAGCGGGAAACGTACCTGTTATTTCATCGGTGGTAGCAGAAGACCCAGCAGATGGAGTATTGAAGACGGTGCATGTGTCCAGTCTTAAATTTATGCCATGGGTGATCAAATGCTTCATCATATTTGATGTGTTCCGGACTTACATTTAATAATCGCCAAGCAACGGTTGCATTTAACAGTATTGCTGTCAATCTTTACGAAATGTAACCACGTTTTGGAACGCATCTTGCCTAGCGTGAAGTTCAGTGAATTTGCCCCGCTTTCAACTCGAAGGCAGTGACGAGTCTTACGTCACCCAAATAGCTTCATGCTGATTTGTCAGTCAAGACGCCTGTATACAACAACAACGGTAGTGATTGGCTGGCTGCGATAGATAAAAAATAATAAAATAAAAGCTTTCGCGTCGTCAACCGTAAAGTATCGAAATTTGGCACCTTTTTCTCCAAAAACAATTCGATACTCGGTAGGACCGACATAATCGGTCGGTGCCAAATGGCACGGTGTTCCATACCCAAACCCTATTGTCGCACGCATCTCTCACTACATATAGGTAGGCCGTCAATAAGCCTTGTATTATTGATCGAGCCAGCCTTTATATACCTTTACAAAGGCAGCCTCTCCGGCTACCAGCCCCGCCGCCTCCATCACAGGCGGGCGAGCGCCAACAAAGGTCTCGGGCAGCGGGCTCATGGGGCAATGTCCCGCCCCACAAGCACCGGCTATTACGGGGCTTGGGAGAAGCGTGTGACAGCGAGAAACACCTCTTTACTAAAGACTGCTGTTTCTCCCCACACAGCTAGCGCTGGAGCCTATCGGCCCAGCCCTAACTGTTTCAGACGCATCTCTCACCACATATAGGCAGGCCGTCAATAAACCTCCTATTATTGATCGAGCCAGCCCTACATTTACTTCCCCTCGGCGCGAGACGGCGCTAACGAGCTCTCTGTCTACGAATGACACGCAGCTCGTTCACAGTGTCAGCAGCAGTCTGCTGCCAGTACACTGTTATTCCTCCTCGCGTCCCAACGCTCAGGAGAGAGGAAGCTATACTCTTGTCACAAGCGGAGCAGGCAGGGCATGCCTCTGCTAATGACACACACACCCAGCCTTTTCGGGCAGAGCTCCCCATGGGCTGCGAGGAGGACTCCTCCCCTCGCAGCGGCGGCAGGAGCTCAGGCTTGGCTGTTTCCATGACAGCTCGCATCAAAAACAAGAGGCTGCACAGCCGTTTTCAGAGCGTTGCTCAGAAGCGCCGAAGAACCTGCACTCCTGGCCAATGGATGGATGGATGGTGATCAGCAAGGTAACACCTGCAGTTCACCTCCGTCCGACACATTCAAGGCGGGATTGTGGAAACAACGCTGTCTTCCAAGGAATCAACAGCTGTCACTTTTGGGTGGAGCTCCAGAGCAGCTTAGCGAAAAAGGTGATTTCCACAGTCCGCGAAGGGGAGAGAAATGCGGATTCTATTCCCTTATTTCCTGGTACCCAAGGAACAGGAGGGCTGAGACCCGATTCTCGATCTAGCCCTATTCAACAAATGCATCGCGGAGAGGCCATTTTCACATGTTAACAATCAAAACGAGTGTTACAGTGTGTAAAACCGGGACGACTGGTTCACCTCAATAGATTTGAGGACGCCTGCTTCCACGTCACAGTGATCTCCAAACACAGGAATTCCTGGGTTTCTCATTCCAAGGTCACAATACCAGTTCAACCGTCTCCCGTTTCGTTATTTCTCTAGCCCCACAAACGTTTTTCCAAATGCGTGGAGACGGCTTCCGGCCGCTGCACGCAACAGGAATGAGAGTACTGTTCTACTTGGAACGATCTGCTTTTGATGGCTCGCTCCAAGGAGAAAGCAGCTATTTAAACCAAAAGCTGGTAAATTCACCTGTCGAATTTAGGGCTTGCCATAAATTGGAAAAGAGCTCCCCCCTCCCCTCACATATCCCCTTTCCACTACTGGAGCTAGAGCTTTGCTGGCAGCTAGAGCTTGACTAAGCACCTGCTCTTTGCTTTCCACCGCCAAAGCCCCAGCCCCGAGCTCAGAATGGGAGCTAAGAGCTAGGAACCAATCTTTGCTGGTTAAAGCAAGACCCGATACGTCAGCAGGCTGGGGCGTGGCTATGTGAGCAGGACTACATGCGGCAAACAGGGTCTTCCCCTGCATTTTTCAAAAATGGACAAGACAAGCACGGCATGGTCAAGGAGGAGACCCAGTGTTTCTCTGGTTTTGTGGTCTTCCGCCGAAGTCCAAAACAAGCTGGACGGGGCCCTGCGCGACAAAGCCGGTTTTTCAAAATATCCAGCAGGGGATGGTCGAAGCGGGATATCAGCGGAGTGTGGATCAGCTGATCAACAAGCTAAAAAAGTTGAAAAAAGATTACCGCGACCAAAAAACAAAACTAGAACAGAGCGGCAGTGGGAGGTCGAAAAATAATGCCGTTCTTTGACCTCATGCACGGGGTCTCTCGCCGACCGGCACAAATCATGCCACCGGAGCCTGACTCCGCAACTGTGTGCTGTATAACAACGTTATACAGTGACGTAATCGCGTGGCTCCTTGCCAGCCTCCCTGCTGGTGGAAACACAACAGGTTCGTAAGAGTTGCTCGGTTAACACCACTGAGCACTCGCTGTAGCACAGCTCCAGCAAGCTCTAGCTCCAGCTCAGTGGAAAAGGGGTAACAGAGTGATGTATTTGGGGGTAGAGCTGGATTAGCATGTAATGAGAGCATGCTCTTTCACAGCAGAGGTTGAGACGATGTGTGTCTCTCCTCTGCCGCTGTTCCCCGGGCGCAGCGTTGTGACAGCCCTCTCTGTCATGAGGGCTGCTGGGCAGATGTCAGCCGCTCACACGTGTGCCAACTGGGGCTGGCTTCACATGAGCGGCCGCATAGATCCCCTCAGTGGGCCCTGATTTGACCCACTGTTGTGATCCCCGAACTCTCGCGAGAGGGGTGCCGTTGGGCAGAGCCAATGTCAACACATCTCAGTGTTTACGGATGCTTCTCTTGTCGGGCTGGGGAGGAACATGCGAGTTTCACATAGTGGGTGCGTGTTTGCTGCCCCGTGACCATGCATATTAACGCATTGGAAGCTCACCACTGCGTTGAAAGTGATCCAACGCTTTGCCCAATGTTGACGAATCAACAGTAATGGACTCGCACGGACAACAAGGCGACAGCAGCATTCATCGCCGAGGGGGCGTGCGCTCGGCACAGCTGCTGAGCATAGCAAGGCAGCTGTTATGCTGGGCGCACACACACTTGCACTCCATCAGAGCAGCGTACATCCCCGGTGTCCTGAACAGGGGGGCGACATGATGTCGAGGGGGGTCCCCAACCAAGAGGACTGGACTCCTGCACCACGATCTGATTAATCAGATATGAAGCGAGTTTGGGAAGGCAGAGGTCGACCTATTCGGCACGCGGGAGAACACACAGTGCGAGTTGTGGTTCTCTCTCAGCGCGAAGGACAATCCCCCACTCAGGGTGGATGCGTTCGCTCACAGACTGTGGCCGAACACACTCCTGTACCCTTTCCCAACCATCCCTCTGATTCCCCAAGTCTTGGACCGAATCCAAGAGGAGCGGCTGAATATGATTCTCATCCCACCGCAACGCTCGAGTGCACCGTGGTTTCCCTGCCTCCAGCGTCTGCTCTCGGGGCCGCCGAAGGGACCCCCTTGGCGGCGAGACGCTCTCTCCCAGGCAGGGGGAGAGATCGGCGTTCAGTGGCCAGGGCTTGTAGCCCTGGCCACTGAACGCGAGTGCCAAGAGGGTCTCGGCTTCTCCCATTAGGGCGTACGGACCACCCAGGGTGCCAGAGCTGACTCCACCAGAGCGTGTTACTCGGCTAAATGGGCGGCTTTCCAGAAATGGTGCACGGAGAGGGGTTGTGATCCCCATCGCCTGCCCTTTGCCGCGAGTGCTCTCTTTCCTCCAGTCACTGATGGAAAGAGGGCTGGTTTTTAGCATGGTTAAAACGTGCGCGGCTGCCGTTTTCATCATGCCACGAAGGCTTTGGGGATAAAACTGTTTTTAGTCACCCCTTAATGAAGTGCTTCCTAAAAGGTCTGAGGAGAGAGAGACCCGTGACGCGCTCTCTCACTCCAGAGTGGGATTTAACACGGGTGCTGCGCGCACTGGTTAAAGCCCCATTTTAGCCTCTTGACCGGGTGACCCTCAAGTTTTTGACAGCCAAGACAGCTTTGCTGCTGGCCCTGACGTCAGCTAAGAGAGTGAGCGACCTGTCTGCACTCTCTGTAGCCCCTTCTTGTCTTAGAATACAAGGAGACGGCAGTTCGGCCATATTACGCCCGAACCCGGCTTTTACACGAAAGAGTATTACTAGCTTGTTCAGATCGAGATAACACTCAATGGTTTCTTTGTCCCTCCTCATCAATCTGGGGAGAAGGCAACAGCCCATCTCTTGTGCCCTGTACGCGCGCTTGTGTGAAGCGCACGGAGGCTCTGCGCAAATCAAAACAGTTATTTGTGCATTACAGAGAACATTCCCAACATTCCGGCTGTCACGTCAGAGTCGACTGAGACTATCAGAGCTCACTCGACCAGAGGAATATCGTCCTCTGTCGCTCTACAAATATGGATGCCTATGGAGGATATCTGCACAGCAGCCTCCTGGGCTTCCCCATGCTCTTTTATTAGGTTTTACCTAAGAGACATGTCGCGCCTCTCTATGACACACTCGGTTCTGGGTGCTTTGCCAGAGTGAGTGTGATTGTGTGACAATTCCCCTCGCATAGTAAACAATGTGAGTGCTGAGAGCTCTTGTGTCTTATCAGACACATTAGAGCTGCTCGTTGTTGACGTGCCGTTAGACGCATGACGTATGTTATGCTACGTCTGATGCATGATACTAGCACGTATGTAGCTGTGTTTCTGGTACTGATCGGGACCAATGAGCCATAGACTATAACGTGCTTCGCCCTTTTAACCCAATAGCGATAGCCTTAAAAGGCGAAGCCTATACGACATAGAACGATAGTTACATATTGTAACTCTAGATTCTATGAGTATAGGTGCAGCCTTTTAAGTGTCAGCCTCATTGTCCTTTAAATAGCTGAAGAAAAGCTGTTTATTGGGAGCAGAACGTCCGCCGGCGCCCGCGTATATTGAGGCCCCACAGACGTGATTGAGGCCCACGCTGTTGGTGGGCGTGGATTACAAATTTTTCAGTGCTACGGCTCACGCCTCGGGATAACCCAATAGCGATAGCCTTAAAAGGCTGCGCCTATACATACTCATAAAGTCTAGAGTTACAATACGTAACTATCGTTTCAGTTGTAGTCAGATGAAGACCAGGAAGACCAAGGAGAAGGATACGAGAGAAGCTATTCGGTCTGTTGTGGGATCGCTGCCGAATATCCATCATTAAAGCCGGAGCAAGAACAAGCTTTGCTGAGTTTTGTTGGTGGCCATGATGTTGTGGCGCTTCTCCCCACCGGGTTCGGGAAAAGTTTGATTTTCCAGCTGGCTCTGTTAGTGGTGACGGAGCAGGTCCCGTCGCATGACATACGTCACGACCAAACGCTATGCGATTGGTTATGGCAGATCCAGAGTGGCACTTGGCAGATCCAATCATTTTAAAACTTCAACAGACACCCGCCTCCAAGTGAGTGAACGTTTGTCAATTAGGTAGTTCCAGACTTTCTGTACAAATGAAATGAAGTATGATGGTCTGGTAGGACCAGGCTAGCATCCTATGACTTAGAACCTGCAACGATGCAATTTCTTCACATCAGTTACTCATTACAAACATTGCAGTTCAGACCTTCAGGACAACCTTATAAGTATGTGTTATCACTTTTGTATTTATTTAACAAGGTAGCTAGCTACCAAGAATTGTTAACGAGTTGGTCGTAGCTGAGCGTTACACCTGAAAGACACCTGACATCATGTGTAATGTTTTTGTTAGTCAGCTGTAGCCCCCGGTTAACTTTCTAGCTCCTGTTATTGTGCTGTAATTCTTTGGTTCGTCAGCTGCATTATTATGCCTCAGCTAACTTGCCACCTAAAGTCATTGTGCTGAGTTAGATTTATGATTATGTAAGCTGTAATGCAACTCAAATGTTATTAGGGCATTGTGCATCGTCAAGGCACACATTCAATCGAAGAGAATTACTAAACAATGACCAAATAAAATATTGAAACAACACAATAACTTTCCTATGCTTCGAAATAGATCATTAACTTTTGAACTTCTATCATTGTAGGTTGTACCGGGCGATCATGCATTAGCCTACAATGAAAGGGAGGACCATAAGCTACAACATCTGCAGGACAAGCTTTCTTCAAGGTCTTGTTCCACACGTCCAGGAAGGCAGTCTGTGGATGCCCTGCTGAGCTTGGTTTTGATAAGGGCTTTAAACAACCCATTGGCATTTGTTAAGGAGGATCCCTTCCCAACCGACCTGTCTTCCCAGTATGAGGCAGCCCCAGTGGAGGAATTTGTTGCCCAACATGTCTCCCGCTTCAGTCAAGGGGTGGCTGGAAACCTACATACTGTCCAGCCAGTTTAGGAAACTCCTGGCATATCCGGAGAATGACACACAACGGTATGACCTTCATGACATCCTGTCCCAAGTAGCCTCAGCATCAGCTGACAAAGCGATGAGGACAGATACCTGTAACGCCTGTATGGAGAGGATATATGGCCAATCCTGTTGAAAAACATGTTGACTGTGTATATACCAGGGATACTTCTGGCAAGTGTTTTTACATTTGCAAAACATTTATTTATATTGAGGAAAACATTAATTTGTCATGTCTTCAGTTGTTTATGGTCATATGGTATAATACAACATTTATGTTTAGATTTTCTTTGAGACAGCTCTATCTCATTTCATGTAATAAAAACATACTTTTCTAATGTCCTACGCCTCAAATATTCATAGATTCATAGGTTCACGGATATTGTTTATGTTCTGCTCCAACCTGGTCGCACAGGAATCCGCGAAATGACTACGTAGGCTTAACTCAAAATCCGTGGGATCATTACGGAAACACGCCGATTTACGTAATATGAGCATGGAATTTGCGCCAATGCAAGTTAATGACACTGATATTCCGTGGCACACACACAGATCCCCGTTTCAACGAGCGAGTCAACCACGGGCGCTTAACTCAAAATGAATGGTTTGACATTCCGTTCTGCGGAAGACGAAAAAGGTGCAACCGTGCTCTGGGACACGATTCAATAGTTTAACGGTTGTGCGCATGAGCACGAAATCACGTGACATATGGGTGATATATATATATATATATATATATGGGCCTATAGCCATTTGATGGATCCCTGTGTGACCAGATCGACTCGCTCGGTGAAACGGGAATCTGTGCGCATATTACGGAAATCGCCGTGTTTCCGTGATGATCCCACGGATATTGAGTTAAGCGTCCGTAGTCATGTCACGGATTCCTGTGAGACCAGGCTCGTTCTGCAGGTTATATGGATTCATGCAGTGGATGGTTTACCATGCATGTAGGACTGGAAGCTGCTTCAGTCTTACAACTTAATAAGAAGCGTTTTATAATAAAGCAAATAACTCCTGGGTAACACTTTGTATTAAGATAAACGCATTCGCCATTAAGGTGCTTATTATGCCTATTAGTAACATTCTGGCCCTAGTAATTATTAGACACATATTAATACCTTATTCCGTATAACCTTGTTTTACCCTCTACTACTCCATTAATTAAGATTTCACCCAATATAACCTCCAAGTTATTGTTTAATTACTGTAAATAAAGCTGTTATTGGATATGAGGAACGGTGCTAATAACTCACCATCATTCAGGCCTTGTAAAGGGGCAATGGCAAAAGAATAATCATTCCCCTCTTTATTACTCCAGATTAGTATAGTCTATTTTTATTCAATACAACGCAAAACTACAAGTGGTAATATTACCTGTATTAACTATTAATTAAGTCTTATTAAATCAAAATGTGTTCCCCATTCTAAAGTGGGGTCTTGTTCATATTGATCTCACAAGTACTTTAACCCAAACATATTCCTTTTTCTAAAGTTGCAACCTTTTCACATTTAATTAAGTCATTACAGCATACAACTAGTAGTAAGAAGAAAGTCAAGTTATCACAAATGCAGGTTTATTTATTTTAAATAGCAAACAGTCAAGCCATACAGAAAAGACTCAAAATGGCATTCAGGTTACTACACTGAACCAAAACAAAGTACAAAGACAAAACCAGGTCACAGGTCAATTATTTTCTTTTAAGCATTACTATATGCTTGTGCATCAACGCCAGTTACAACACAGAGCTTACAATGCATTAAATCAGCAAACAAAGAAAGATAAGCATTTAACCGATACATTTATCTCTGACTTGATCAAATAAACTCTGCGTCATAAAAATAAGACCGACATTCCTTTCAGACAGGATATTTTTTTTCGGATGTCATGGAAAAAAATTCCCAGTGGTCCATAGCTGTGGTGGTTATGACGCCATTTTTGGTGAACTGCACACAAAATATTCAAACTCTTAGAGTTTGTTTCTTCAACTGCCTGTGTGCGCCATGGACCTATTAAAGGCTGGTCCGCGCCCGCCAGAACGGCAGGGGAACTGACGTAGCAATGTTGGTTTTTTGGTGACCGGTTTTAATTTTAGTTTTAGACTAGTCTTTGAGTCCAGCTGTCCTTTTAGTTTTTATTAGTTTTAGTCATGTTCATACTCTTTTCAGTCTAGTCAAGTTTCAGTCCACTAAAAGTCTGAGCATTTTAGTCTTATTTTATGCCGCGTTTCCACTGCAGGTGTGCAGTGTGGTACGGTTCGGTTCGCCTCAGTCCGGTAGGGAGGGGGTGGTATGGCCCAGCTCAGTTCCGAGGTGGCGTTTCCAACGCCGACAGTACACTTGTAGACCGGATGTCGATCGCCGCGGCAGCTACGTAAACATTGTGACATCATAGCAGCGCAGAGGAGAATGCAGAGGAATATCTCCACCTCCTTGTTCTCCCAAGCAAGCGTTTTACGCAACATGTTCTCAGTGTTCAACAATCAAACTCAGTGCAGTGCAGTACGGGGTGAACTTCAACATGGAGGAGAAAATGATTGTTGCCGTTTGCGATTCCCGGAACTCTATATATAATAGTATATAATAGTATATAATATAATTGTATATATAATATCCCGGCCAAAAGCTCTGTGCGCCTCCGGATGGCCGTAGCGTGGGGAGCATAGGGATGGGCTTTCTCAGGTTTTTGTTTACCGGTGTGTGCTATGGTTTTCCGGTCTTGAACGCAGGCTACTGTTTTGTTTTATCCCCACGCCGCCACCGGAAGTGACGATTCTGTCGACCAATCAACGGAAGGGGTGTGTGTAGCTCGAATTTTCCGGCACCCTTACAGGCGTCTCAGTACCCCAACGTTGAAGACGAGGACAAAACAAGTACGGCTCAGTCCGGGTCAAGCCCACTTTTGGCAGTGGAAACGACAAGCCTTACCGCACTTTTGCGAACCGAACCGTACCGCACCCTGCAGTGGATACTCGGAATTAGTCAGAATTATCCATGACTATTTTTGTCCCTTTTTTGTAATGCAATTCTATTTAACTCATTCAATATAGTATATATACTTACTAGTATATGTCCTTACTGTATAGTATTTAGTAAGTACCTAATAGTATTGACAAAACAAACATTTATTTTTTGCCAAACCCATTTCACAATTCAAACAAGGTAATCTTATTATTATAAATATTGTTACCTTATAGACTCAAGAATACATCCATTCCAGACACAGAAGACACTCTGATATGAATTTACAACGTATTTATTTTACCAACCAAACATGTTCCGTCCTACATTAGGACGGCGAATTCCGCCACTGAAAACGATCGCTGAGGTGGATAAATGTGAAAACCCTGGGTTCGTGTTGTAGTGTGGTCAGGGTAGACGGAGGCTTTCAGATGGCCATGACACTGCCATGATGCTGCCACAAGCTTGCGTTCGAGACCGAGACACGGCAAACAAAAATGGCAGATGAAATGGAAATGGTAATTTCTCTGTGCAATGTGCTGTGTATATGCAGTAAGTTACAAATCGTCATGCTGTCTCATACATAAATCGTTACTCCAACACCAAAGGCGAGCGCTTTACTTGCTGTGCGATAGGAAAAAAACGTTTCTAAAAAACAACTCACCTTTTTACTTTTGGTTTGAGCCATATTTTTGCTTGTGAGTGAAAATTGAAAATGATTAATCAGCTGATCGCGCGCCTGTAATCTAAACAGAGAGGCGTGGCGGGAGTTGCGTAACCATGATAACAAACTGTTTATCAAAATCATTTCAGTGTGGAACGTGGATGCAAAACATTCCAAAAACAATATGAAAAATGATAGTGTCGATGGAGATCGCTTTCATTGCGAAATGTGCGTTTTTATGTATATTTACCCGGATTACTCTGAACAGGGCCTTAAGTTTTCATGCACGCTACCACCACAGCTGCGCCTTCTGAATCTAAATAATGCCGCGACGAGTGAGGATTCAGGAAGTAACGTAACCTTTTTTCTCTACTAGTTTTGTTCAACAAAAATGAAGGGACATTTTAGCAGGGTTTTATTTTCTAAAACACATTTAGTCTAGTTTTTATTCGTCAACAATATTGAATAATTTATTTAATTATAGTTATTGTCACATGACCAGCATTAACCTTGCGTCTCGTCTCGTTTCCTCACGTGATAAAAGTTTGTTGACGACGATATTTAGTCCTAATTTTCGTTGACAAAAGCAACACTAGTAGATACATTATGGAGTGTCATACTTGGAATTCAGATTTTTTATTCTGTGTTTTTTTCCCCCTCCCTATCAGGTGATTGAAAAAAGATAGAAGCAGATGAAATTAAGGGGATGCAACTTAAAAGAAGAATAAAGATTTTAGTATACACCTTATTCCACAGCCGTTCTATTTCCCATGATAGTGGCCCGCCGGTTTTCCATTTCCAGTCGAGTGCTGTTTACATAGCGGCGAGAGCATATTTGCACCGCTAGCACAGATCTAGGCTACGGCAATAGTTGTAAAAGTTATTCATCACATGAGGTCAAAATGGCAAGTGCGAGCCCGAACTCACCCTCTCACTAAACTACAACCGGCTACTTATTCTCGCTAGATTGGTGCAGTTACCCAATGTGAAGTAATGATAAGCTTCTGAAATACAACAAAATCAGTAGTAACGTAGTAGGTGATTCAGCAAAGTCACAACTTTTCTCGATTTTGGGACCTCTGTGGTGGAACGAGCTCCCTGCCATTCTCAGGACCGCAGAGTCGCTCACTATCTTCCGAAAAAGACTCACCTGTTTAGAGTCCACCTCGACTCTGCATAGCCAACCCCCCCCCTCTGGCCACCATTGTACACTGCATTGTATTGTGTTGTATTGTATTGTATTATAGTACTTAACTGTGGAGCAACTGCAGTAGCTGCTATCATTGCTGTAACACGGGGAATTGGTTAGCCTTTTTGTACTTGCACTTGGTTCTATGAACATCCTTTCTGTGCCGACAGCGATATATTGTTGCACTTCTTATGACAAATGTACTTATTGTAAGTCGCTTTGGATAAAAGCGTCTGCTAAATGCCCTAAATGTAAATGTAATGTTATCGTAACTGTTGGCTACCTTTCGTATGTCTTAGCCGCAGACGTGTTCTACTTCACTGGGCACTCTAACAGTTTCCACAAGTGCAACTAAATGAGAAGTTAAAAAATGTATACACTTTGGTCAGTCATCAAATACAGGGTTGTTACGGTGTTGTAAACAAATAATAGTTAGAACACTAGATGTGAAATATAAATTTCCTTTGCTTTTACATTAGTTGCTTTCAAAATAAAATATGCTTTGTTTTCCAAATCTGTCAAAAGGCCTGACCGGAGACCCCCCACCCCTTTTCCCCATAGTGGAAGTTGCCTTAGTAAATTTATGATTTTCCTTATTCCCCTGAGTGGTCCTGAAATAAAACCCTCGTTCCGACACCAGGCTTGAGCATTCTTTATTAGGAAACCCAGCCACCGACCACTGGGGTTGCCACAACGTGCTGAATTGTTTTGAAATGGCCCATTTCGGTGTTCTTCGTCTAATTGGCAGCTCTTGAACGATGCCACAGGCCTCCTAATTGATGTCAAATTAGCATATTGAACACATCTGGGTTACAAACCGCTGCTAGTTCCCCTGAGTTAGGGGATGTAGCAGAAGGTGTCTTATTGAAGAGGCCTTTGCTCCTGTACACATATTTACACATAAACAACAAACAAAGAGGCAGGTATTCACACGCACACATGGTGGAGAGTACACTAAGGACTAATTGATTTTTAAGAAAGGATTATGCATGAAAGTTTTTAGATCTTGACACGAGTGGAGATATATCACACCAATGCATCAGGTGAATGTGGGCATGACAATGTGGAAACACTGTTCACTTTCTCAAAGCCAATCGTTACCTATTGACTCCACCTTAGCTTCATCTTAAGCTACTTTCTGTTGTATAACACATTAACCAATTCTTAGTCAGGATAACTAAATCATCTCAGTAAGTAAGAACTCAGTGATTGTGTGTAGGAGGGGCATTATATTTTAACAATCTATATTAACAATAACTTTCTGTCCTCCATGACCCATTACTGTCCTCCTTCCCCCAACAAAGGTTTCCAAACTCTTTTTTCAATGGAGATACAACTGTTCTCCTAATATACACGTACACAAGATATTCTCACAATCTTTAGAAGTTGAGGTTCTTTTTGATTTGTATCAGAAACAGTGAGTTAGCCCATTCTGTTGCTCTCACAATATTGATTCATTTCAAAGAGTCGGCTGCTCCTCTCTATCCTCTCTAAATCTATCCTTCAGGCTAGATCAGCTAATGCTGTTTGATCAAAATGATCCCTACCTGTCATTGTAAATAATCATTTACTCGTTTTTTTTTTTTTGCCAGATTATATCAAGAACACATCCAATCTGATTTCAAAGTGATTTCAATAATTTTGAATAATCCGTTGGAGGCTCTCAATCTGATCAGACCACAGATGAACCCCGGGACGGAGAAGGAAAACCAATTCACTTCCAGATCCACCCACTGCTCAGCTGCTCTCTCTGTAACTCTCCATTCAGCAGCACCATCCCATCCCATCCCTCCCGGTGAAGGGTGTTTACTGAAGCCACCCCTAACAGACCTGCCAATGTTGGCACCTATTCCTAAAGTCCCTTGAAGGCCCTTACACAGAGAAGGCAATTCATTAAAGTAATTAAGGGAATGACGGTTTCAATTAGGGCCGTTATGAGCTCCGAGTTTGGTATCAGCATGGGGCCCTGAGGAGGAGGAGGTGTGGGGGGGAGGTGTCAGAGATGGAGAGAGATAGAACACGACCAGCTTGAAAGTAATGGGAAAAGAGTATGGAGTGAGAGACAGAGATACAGCACAGCTGGGAATGTGATTCTATCAGCACATGGATTTATTCAACCTGACTTGATAAACAGTGTGTGTGTGTGTGGTGTGTCGACATAAATATTAGCATTCAACTTTCCATTTTTGTATGACTTCAAATTTGTCTTGTACTGATTTATTATAACAAGTGTATGTGAATTTTTGACTATTTATCATTTGCCCCATCATCAAATGTATACTGTATATATAGTGGCAACCCGCCTTCTCCAGTGAACCACCTCCTCCCAAACAGGACACCATTTTGCTGGCAAAAGCCAAAAAGGCATGTTTAATCCAAACCAAACAAAGTCTCTCAAAATACAAATAACATAAAACCTGCTGGGAGGAATCCACGGTCCCCTCCTTCGTGGGTGGAATCCCGTCACCCACGAGGACCGGTCTCTCCCCTCGCAGGATCCACATGGCTGGGAGAGCCCTGAATGAGTGGCGAAGCAGGCTATTTAAGCCCTGCTTCTCCACCTGTTCCACAGGTGTTCTCCATCTGCTTAATTGGCCCAGGCCGGATTGCCACAATATATATATACATACAGTTTAAATATTACTGTTTCAGTTAATTCCATGCTTTAACGCTGATTCCTACAAAATGGGGCAATGGTCAACAACATATTTTCGACCCTATTAAACAGCAAAGCAAGGTACCAATATGGTCTTAGTATCATATTCATCATATTCATATCATATTTCTGAATAAATCATAAAGAAACTCTAACCTCTATAACTCAAGTGTTTTAATGATAGCACTTTTCCCAATGCTCTGTAACCGGCGGATATAACCCCTGTAAATACATCTGGAGATAAACCGGTGGTAAGCAACTATAGAACAATCAACCTTGGTCCCGCCGTCTCAAAGGCCCTTTTCACCCTATGCAGTTTGATAAAAAAAAAAAAACAGGAATAAGAAGCTGCTACTTCCTAGAAGTCATTAAAGCAAGCCTAGATAAAGGATGGGTTTTGGTAGCAACCTCCTTCGACCTGTGTAAGGCTTTTGACACACTAAACCATCAAATACTCAACAAACTGGCTTTCATAAGTATGCAAAACAAGATTAAATTCTACCTAAATGGCAAAGAACAGAGTGTGCGAATAAACAAATGATTACCCACTGAACCTTGTACCATGGGAGCGCATACACAACTTGTTTCTAGGACCATTGCTTTTTAGTATATACATCAATGATTTCCCATCTGTTTTCAATGTTGCTGAAATTTGACTGTGTACAGATGACACTGCTATATACCCATTGGAAAAATGCAAAATAAGTAAACTAAAGACAATTCCTTGTGACTCTAAATGTTGGAAAGAGTGTAACTATTTACCTTACTAAAATAAACAACCTTCAAGACTTTCCTGACATCTGCATAAATGGACCAAAATATGTAAATGTAGATGAATTGAAATACTTGGCTGTCACTTGTGTTCCAACTCATAACTTCAAAAAAGATATAAAGAAATCTAACCTTGCAAATTTTAGGCCAAGAAGAACTCCCCAGGCATCCAATAGCTTCAAATGATTATCTTTCGTACTGTAAGATAAATTGGTCACAGGCAGAAATAGAGTTGGGGATATGGGGATGATTATGTCTACATAATTGAGGAAAGTAACTCATATAATCATTGTTGGTATCTGTTGCCTGGGAACCAGCTGAATCTGCGAGCCCATGTTTTATTTGCTGTGGCATGTGCTTCTGTCCTCCCCACCCGTTGAGACACACACAACAGTTCATCCAATATGGGCCTGGGGTTATATGCTGGCTGAATAGAGAAGTGCCCTATTCTGTCATTAATTTGTGGATGTCTTCGAGCTCTACTTATAGATTTAGGGATATAAATACATGGCACTTGGTTACTAAAGGTGTATTGTTTATTTGAATAAACAGAACCACATCACGGAAAACATTTCTTCCCATTATGATTTTTTTATTGATTGTACCTAAAAATAAATGCCAGAGCCACATAGATTGTATGAATAGACATTTGATTTGTGTAAGAACAATAGACTGTTTGTTTGTTGATATACATTAAGTAAAGTAACGTAATATTATTTCAAACACATGTCTATTGTAAATATATATTGGAAAACCTTTGTTACAAAAACCTTGAATTTATAAGAGCTTTTGCTGTTGGTTCCTAATTTATAGTGTTTCGACAAATGAGAATTTGACATCTAATGCTGCGTTTTGCAAAAGCACTTTTTGTTTGTTGCTTTGTGCTGGATTTTATCCTAATTTATACATAAGTGGGATTTATGTTTGATAGATTCTTACTACCTTGGCGAACACTTTGGGCAAGCAAGTTTTGAGTTTGTTTATTTAGTTCCCTTCATTTGAGCATGAACTCAGCACTCAGCGACAGTGTAGGCTGCCTTAATGTACACCTTCCCTGATCAGACCGTCACTCTCGTACAGCCCTGAATAACAGCATTTATCAAAGCATATTCTCCAAGAGGGAAAGTGCAGATGACAAAAACACATAATGATACACATATGAATAATACTACTGCATCAACTACTACTAATACAACAACGAAAACAAAACATTTGGAAATAAATATGAATAAATTGCTATAAATTAATGACTAGCTTTATATGCAAATTCCAATACAACCACACATCTACACACATCGACTTCGCTCTGCTGCAGTCAACTGCATGATGGTGTTTTCATAAAGTCACTGCCCCTTTCCATCACTGAAGTCCATTCTTGAATGTATAAAAGGCAGAAAGCATTAAGAGCAAGGGGGCACTGATGCTGAAAACACACATTAAGACCTGTGTCTCGGAGGAAATGGACTTAGCATGGAGAGGCTTAACGTTTGTGAAGGGTTACCGTGGTTATCTCTCGACTAGGGAGGCAGGGTCACTGGAATCGGATTTGTTTTGAGTGTGTGCGTGCTTTTGGTTCTTTGAATTGTTGCGCCCTGTGCCTCGATGCTTGTACACATTATTATGGGCAGGCCGTCATGTTTTTAAATTGTACTTTGTGTACTTTTTTCCTATCTCGACCAAAAGTGTAAATGATGGTAGTTTCTGAAACAGGACTTGCCTTCTGATTTGCTTTCTCATTGTGTTCCTGTGCCCAAATCCTCCCAAATAGATTTTTTCTTTACTCCTTTTGATTAAAGATGGAATCTGTGTCCGCGAGGGAGTGACAGATTTGGGGTACTGAGCATGTACCGTTTATTTGCTGTTTTTTGGTTTGTGGTTGTTTTTCTGTTGCTTTACACAAATGTTTTCAGGAGAGATAAATAGTTCTCTGACCTGAATTAATGGTAATAATGGATTCAAAAACAACAGGGCAATTCTGGGGCTTTTTGATTTTGCTTTCCAAAAATCCACTGCCCACAGGCGTTTTGGCAGTGGAACTTATATGCTCGCGGCTCTTCCACTAGCAACTACCCAGTTGGACCTATTGCAATAGAATTGCTGTTAGCTTGCCATTAGACATATACACAGCGTACTAAAAAAAGGTGAGGATGTAGAAAAGCTGTTTTAACTGAGAAAATGTTTTCTGTGTGCCATAAGCAGAGCCAAGCAGGAGACGTCAGTCACAGGGGCTATTGACACCGATACGTTCTGGATAGATTGGAGCCAAACGTTAGCTTAATTAGGACAATTCGCAATTTGAAGCAAAAAACAAAAACAAATCTATCTATCATCCAACTATCTATCCATCCCTCTGCCTCTCTGCTGGACACACTGGTGGAGCAGATGTGTAGAGCTAAATTGGCCTGTAGTACCAATGGCAGGCCTTTTGTATTGATTTCTCCATCCTCTCCATCCATCATTGTGTTCACATGGTAAGCTCATGCCCGGGTATGTGGACACACACACTACGCACACACACATATGCACACACACACCAAAGGAGAGAAAATTACTGACCCACACATGCGCACCAGAAACATAGGCACACACAAACGCACACAAGTGCACAAAGACACGCACAAAGAGAATGAGACGCATTCACATCAACACAGACATTCAAAAGAAAATCATGCATGAATTCACACACACACACACACACACACTCGCTCGCTCACACACACACACACACACACACACACACACACACACACACACACACACACACACACACACACACACACACACACACACACACACACACACACACACACACACACACACACACACACACACACACACACACACACACACACAGACAACACCAAACACACTTAAACAGACAGAAACACTCAATCTCAAACACAAATAGACACAGATATACAATCAGATACACACACAGACACTTAACACATATACAGAATTCATGCATATACACTACAAAAAACTACTACCAGCCAATGGACCAGGACACCGAGCGTTTCATCTATGCCGACGATCTCTGTGTAACATCTCAAGAGAACTCGCTTGAAGCAGTAGAAGCAAACCTCACCACAGCCCTAGATCAGCTACTCCTCTATTACGAGCACAACCACCTACATGCCAACCCTGCAAAAACCCAAGTCTGCTCCTTCCATCTTAGGAACCGTGAAGCCAACCGACCACTTAACATCAAATGGTCTGGAACACCACTTGAGCACTGTACCAACCCCGTCTACCTTGGAGTAACCCTGGATCGTACCCTCACCTTTAAGGAACACATCAAAAACACAAAATCCAAAGTCGGTTCCCGAAACAACATCCTACGGAAACTGACCAACTCCAAATGGGGAGCCACAGCACACACATTAAAATCTACTGCCTTGGCCCTGTGCTATTCCTCTGCGGAATATGCATGTCCTGTTTGGGAGAGGTCAACCCATGCCAAGAAACTTGACTCAACATTGAACAACACCTGCCGTCTGATCACTGGCTGCTTGAAACCCACCCACACAAGCAACCTCCACCTCCTTGCTGGCATTGCCCCCTCTGATATTAGACGGAAAGTTACCAGCCGAGTCGAGAAAACAAAATCTGTAATCGATGAACGCCATCTCCTCCATGGATGTCACCCTCCCGGCCCAATGGCTAAAGTCAAGAAGAAGCTTTCTCAGCCATGTCCAGCCCCTAGCAAAGTCTCGGGAAGAAACCAGAATCCAACTCTGGATGGAAAAACTTGAGAATGACCCACCTCCAACTGGCATGGGAATGCCCCCCACTGAAAAACTACCCCCTGGTGCAGAAGCATCATGGACCCAATGGAAAACACTAAACCGCCTCAGAACAAGAACAGGACGATCCAAAGATGCTCTGATCAGATGGGGCTACAAGACTGGCCCAACCACCTGTGAATGTGGAGAAGCAGACCACACAATGGAGAACTGCCTTGTCTGCACTCTACTACCCAACCCCTGCAGCCCAAAAGACCTTGCAGTTTTCAACAACAATGCAAAGGACTGTGTAATGAAATGGGAAACTGTCATATAAACGCTTCAGTGAAACGAAAAGAAGACAAAAAACACACAGATGTACACAGACACAGACACAGACACACATACGTGTGTGTGTGTGTGTGTGTGTGTGTGTGTGTGTGTGTGTGTGTGTGTGTGTGTGTGTGTGTGTGTGTGTGTGTGTGTGTGTGTGTGTGTGTGTGTGTGTGTGTGTGTGTGTGTGCAAGCTAACAGGTCGCGCCTCCAGGCCCGTGGTAAACCAATCCCCTTACATTGATGGAGTGGAGTGGGCAGACTCACCAAGGCTGCTACCAGAGGAAGTGTCTGCTGGCCCACCTTGGCCACCGCTCAGCCCAATAAACAAGATGAATAGGCATGAGAGGAGACGCCACCGGGAGGCACCTCTCCGTCCTTCCCCGTTCTCTAGCGAGGGTTGATGATGAAGTTACGGTTAGCTTTTTCTCTGCTACTTTGTTATGTTTATGGTTATCTTTATCCTCCTTCTCCCCGCACTGCTGTCCGTAGAGTGTGAGCTGCTGGGCTAAACACTAGAGGCACACGTCCTGGATCACAACCAAGGGTATAATTAACTCTTGGCATTCTAAAAGGGCAACAGGCAACAAGATCATGTAGGAATATATGTAGTAATTATGTTTGGGGGGAATGTGCTATAATGCACACTTGTATGTGTACAGTATATTTATCGTATATTGAGACTAAGCGATACAGTAGAGGCAAGGTGTGTGACCTTAGTAACTTCACAATCCTGCAACTTAGTGTTGATATAATTATTGAATAGAACTGGGTAAGCAACAGTAGAGAAAAACCCTTTTGGAGCAACATTCAAGTCTTTTAAATAAACTGACACAATATAATTACACTGTAATTATTACAAGTAATGTTATGGGTATATTCTGTGTCAATGAACAGTTTCAATCAAACTACAGAGGAAGTGCGCTGTGGGATCTGATTTGCTTTCAATTTAAATGCATCTGATGTCGATTCGAGTGTGACTTTGTTTTGATTCATGGGGGGATTTATTTTTTGTTACGCTTACCTGCTCTTTCAGTTGGATCAGGGAGCCTACTGCTGTTATTTTATTCTGCAGTGCTACTTTAAAAGGTCTCATTAATCCATTAGGTCTATCTCCGCACAATTTGTATCCCGGAAGAGATTGTGTATATAAATATGATCAATCATGACATTATTCAATCCCTATCCACTGTTTACGCTACTAACTGTTTACTCAATATTTAATGTCTTTGCTGTGTTTACACTGGGTTAGGTCAAAGGCCAAAACCACCTCATTCACTGCCGCTGTCAGGCTTAGAAAGAGGACAAAATGATTGGCCTCTCCATGAAGATTTCATCAACAATGGGATTAACTCTCTGACATCTTGTTGTGTGCAAAGAAGCCATCTCACAAAACAAGATGAGCTTTTTTAATTTCAATTTCTGAGGATATCCATTGCAGTAATTATTTGCTTTTATTTGTTGCCATTTGTTGAGAAGGTCACATCTGTGAAGGATTCCATACACACGCCCATCACAGTCGTGCACCTGCAGATAGTCTGTATTAAATGTGAATATATTAGCGCTGTATGTTTGTATATATATATGCATGTTGGTCATAGTGACGCAACCAGTTGAAACAGCAACACGCAAGCTTCCCCTCTGTCACCGAACACACACACACGCACGCACGCACGCACGCACGCACGCACGCACGCACGCACGCACGCACGCACGCACACGCACGCACACACACACACACACACACACACACACACACACACACACACACACACACACACACACACACACACACACACACACACACACACACATTAAAGCTGAATTTGGCCTGTATCTCTTGCAAGGCGGACATCCCTCCCAGCCACAGATTCACAGTACTGAAATGTGCCTCTGCGCATACTCTTGTATGTAGGGTAAAGCATGTGGCACATGGGATACCTATGTGAATGTACCTGTGTTATGCAAGTCTCTCAGTAAGCGACACTAAACACAAACTGCCTAAGTTGTCATCTTTGAGAACTTTTTGTTGTTTTTTGTCTTTTCTATGTAGTTTTATATTAGTTTTGGGAGCTACAGGGAAAGCCTCAATGATCCTCCATTCGATCGCGATCGACGGGTTGGCGACCACTGGTCTAACGGATAATCCAACAGATAGATTGCCGCTTTGAAAGAAAAATCGCTTGTGTTGGGCACATAAAATCATAATCGAATTTAGAAAAGGGATAACAAAAACAACAACACACCATGTGATCGGCCAAAGTGTTCACAATTGGCGTGTCAGCCATGCTTATCTTTGCCGCCCAGGCTAGTTCATAAACCGGCGAGCACATGAGGAACCTGGGTATGTATTCGTTGGTGTATAGTAATCAAACTGGCAGGCAAATCGATATTGAATCAGTGTAAAAAAAAGAAAACATAAAAGGAAGCTTCTAGATGTGAATAAAGTGCTTATGACCGGAGAGCGGTTACCATGAACACAGAGGCTGACCAGCGATCGTGTCACCCTGCAGCAAGACAAGTTGCTTTTGCTCAGTGAACGATACAAGAATAACAGCTTCATCCCATAAACTCAATGCCAACTTACCATAAACTGTTGGTGTTTTGGTGTTTAAACTGGCCATCTGCCCCCAGGCCCGGGGGTGGGCCGTATCATGTAATTGGCTCTCTCTTTATGTCTGATGAGGTAATATACAGCTCTCCATGCGGTGTGCTCCATGCCCAAGGGGACAGTATCTCATCCTATACGTGAATCACGGTGCGTCTACACACACACACACACACACACACACACACACACACACACACACACACACACACACACACACACACACACACACACACACACACACACACACACACACTCACACTCACACGCACACACACACACAAAAGAGGGGATGAGTGAGATTTACAAGTCCAAGTTTACCTGGAGTTTAGAGGTTGAACATAAAACTGACAGTAAGAAGTGAGTCACGATACACAAGGCGGCATATACTGTATATGCATCCTGGCCGCACACACATACGCATGCAAACAGAATGAAACAAGGGTTTATAAACACAGTGATGCAACTCACACATTGTATTTGTGTGTGTACACAAAGACAAGCACACAATGAAACGCACACAAACACACTCATACAAACTCACGCACACACTTTAGACATGTAATCAATCACTCTGCTGGATGTCTGAGGGTCCACAGATGTTCAGTTAAGCTATGAAGCCAGTCAACATGCAGACAGTGGATGGTCCAATTAAGAATTTTCTCATTCATTCACGCACACACACACACACGCACACGCTCACACACACATACACAGCACACGCACACACACACACACACACACGACACACACACACACACACACACACACACACACACACACACACACACACACACACACACACACACACACACAAGCACGGACGTAGCCATGCACACACTCACAGACCTCACTCTAGCATTTCCCACACGCACACACTAATACCGGTACTCACAAGCCCAATTCTGAAATGCACACATTTAGAAACTGCACAAACATGCATCTACTTACTCACAGAACCCCCCTCAAGACACACGCACACAAACACTCACACACATACAGGCCCACCTCCAACACACCCACGCACTTTGACACACAAATACGCACCTACTTAGTCACAAACCCTCCTTACTCCCCCATCCTCCGGCCTAAGACACACTCACACTACTCTCACACACACACACACACACACACACACACACACACACACACACACACACACACACACACACACACACACACACACACACACACACACACACACACACACACACACACACACACAGAATCACAGCAGTGTGCTAACCTCTGATAAGACACAGGGCGCTTCAAAGAGACAGAAGGATAAATGAGAGGCGGTGTGTGGATGATGGTGGATGGGAAGCAGGCAGCGGACCACGCCAGGGGGTCCAGGGACCAGCAGGTTGTAGTGCTGGAGGTAAGCTCTCTGTCCTGAGCTCTCTGCACTAGGTAACCGCTGCTCTCACATCATTTTGGAATCGTCCGAATGATTCCCTGTGTATTTCTGCATTGAAGTTTAAAGTAGGCTGAATCGAAACTGACAAAGTGAAAACTACAACCTTAAAAAAAACAAACATGGAACAATGATGCTAATTTAATTTTTTATACTGTTCATGTTCATCTTTTTTCAGCATGCATTTGTGTGTCTGTGTGCGTATATATGTGTTGCTATTATGGTGAGTGTGTCTGTAGGGGTCTGTACGTGCCTAAGTATGCATCACTACGGGGGAGCTTGTGTGAGAGTGCATGGGCATGCATATCACTGTTTGGATCTGTTTAGGTGAGTGTGTGTGTGTGTATGAATGCCTGGTTCCCACATGTGTGAATGGGTGCTGGGGCGTGAAGTCAAGTAAAGATGTGTTAGAACAGGAAGGCCCTGAAGCTCATTGTCCAGATGTTAGCGATGAGCCCTCATTTAGCCTCACGTAGCTTCAAGTAGCTGTGACAGCTACACACAGCTTCAAACGTGCTCCCCCTGGATTCTGTTGAGGTTTCCTTGAGCAAGGTACGAAGGAATACAGGGTCTAAACAAGCTGGCTGTAGCTTTGTATGGTTAACCCTGTCTGTGATTGAGTGTGTGTCTGTCTGTCTGTCTGTCTGTCTGTCTGTCTGTCTGTCTGTCTGTCTGTCTGTCTGTCTGTCTGTCTGCGTGTCTGTCGTGCTGTGCGTGCGTGTGTGTGTGTGTGTGTCGTGTGTCTGTCGTGCTGTGTGTGCGTGTCGTCTGTTGTGTGTGTTGTGCGTGCGTGTCCGTGTGCGTGCGTGCGTGCTGTTGCGTTGCGTCGTGCGTGCGTTGTCGTGCGTGCGTGCGTGCGTGCGTGCGTGCGTGATGTTTGAAGAATCAGTGGCATGCGTGCGTGTATGTTTGAAGAATCAGTGCCCTTGTTGTCCCAGCCTCTTCCGTTCATCCACATGACGCCACCATGGGACTCGTCCTCCACGTCTCATACATAGAGCAAGTTAAGCCCTGTCTGCAAGAACCCTGAGATGATTCTTATTCGCTCTCAGCATTGTCACTCACAGACTTGGCAACTGACAGACTTAGTTCTGCCACGACATGGGCAAATCAGGTTTATACTTATATTTACATCCATGGGTCTAAATATTTTTATTATTATTTTACCAATGTCTGTCTAACCGCAGGTCTGTTTATCTAAAATAACTGTTCCCGGCATACGGTCCTTGATTTTGCGCTTGCAGGTCAATCAAGACCTCTTCCTGACTAGTAATGTAAGTGGTTCTTGTCAAAGTTAATCAAAGCAGCGTCTCTGATCTGTATAGAAAGGCTGGCTCTGTTACACTGATGTCCATGTAACTAGCCTGGTAATTGTTTAGGTACATGTGTTTAGGTGCAGGTCTTTCAACGCATGTGTGTTAAGGTGCGTGTGTTTTGGTGCATGTGTATCGATGCTTGTGTTATGCTGTGAACGCTCACACACCCCCATATCCCCATTAATAGAAATTTGAGTGATGCTGACAGCTCAGACTACTTTTTGCGACATCGGGCTCGCCGCTGTATTACTCACATAAGAGCACGATACATATAGCACCGGTCACCGTGTAATCACCATGTAATGTAATTTGTTTGAGGATATTTTAGGACAGCTGGTCTTCTTATCTCATGCCACAGGCTCTCCAAAAAGCACATCATTTTGGTCGCTAAAGGTTTCTTGGGGTGGAATATAATAGCATAGCAACCAGTGTAAAATAAAACACACACAAAACAATTGCTAAATGACAGAAATAACTATAAGTAGTGATGTTTTACTTGAATAATTAAGAAAACATGCTGACCTCGAAAGATGAACAGAAAATGAATTATTTAGGCAGGGCAAGGCAACTTTATTTATATAGCACTTTTCCTACACAAGGCAGACTCAAAGGGCTTTAGTCAAAATAGATTGTTTTTAAATGCTGGATCTTTGGAAATATATTAATTTGTCTTAAGTGCCTTCCTGCTCCGTTATGTGATCCTTGTAAGGTCTTTGTTCAAGTGGGATTACTTCATGCTATTAAGAAAGGTTATGGGATCATTCATGGTGAAATGTCAGTCCCGCTGGACCCCGGCAAGACACATGTTCTGAAAAAGTTTCACACTAAGTCAATGTCAATTTAGGGGGAAAGAAGGACAATATTCGCATCCATCTTCTCCTGGTCACACTTCGAGGAGAAAACAACAGCCCCTAAACCCTGGCCTGGCACACACACACACACACTCGCACACACACAGCCTCATCTCCCCATATCTCCCTCTCCTCGACGTTCACCTGACAGGACTGAAATAGGACAAACCACTCTCACAAAACAAGTAAACAAAAGCAAAGCAACCCCACAGAAAGCCAAACTGCATTGTAAGTAGGACCCCGATAGATTTCCTTTTGCAGCGTAAGTAGCCATTTGCCCTTCAATGTCGCATTTTAAGTATGTAATCAAGTCCAGAGTAATTGAATACGTGGACAGCATGCTGTGCTATGCAGTGGGTTGGGGGTGGGGGAGCTGTGAGATTATGAGGGGTGGGGGCTTGGGGGGGGGGAAAGCTGTGAGGATATGAATGGGGGGGGGGGGGGGAAGGCAGGGTGTTATTGCAGCAGAAGACAGGACTAAATAATATGGATGGTAACTGGAGGGAGGAGTGATGGAGAGAGGAGAGGAAACAACCAGAACAAGAGAGGAGGGGATGAGAGAGAGAGGGGGGGGGGGGGAGCGAGGGGCGAGCAGGGGTGAAGACGCGTGTGAGAGAGAGTATCGGGGCTAGGTGAGGACGCCCCTCCACGTCCACGGTCCTGTCAGATAATGAAGAGGAGCAGGTGGGGGAATAGATTCTGTCACAGTCTAACAGATATGAGGGCTCGGCAACGTGTACAAATGTGGGCTCACACGTGCATGCACATGCTCGCACATACACACACACACACACACGCGCACACACTCTTACACACGTTGTGCACCAGCAGAGCTGCCAGCGTTGTGACATCACTAATTCTGAGGATTGAACATTGTGTGGGGGTCTTTTTTTTAATGGGGTGTGTGAGTGTGTATGGTGTGTGAATGTGTATGGTGTGTCTGTGTGTGTGTGTGTGTGTGTGTGTGTGTGTGTGTGTGTGTGTGTGTGTGTGTGTGTGTGTGTGTGTGTGTGTGTGTGTGTGTGTGTGTGTGTGTGTGTGTGTGTGCATGTGTGTGTGTGCATTTGTGTGTGTGTGCGTGTGGCTGTGTGCGTGCGTGTGTGTGTGTTTGTGTGTGTGTATGTCTGTGTGTGTGTGTTCTTCAGAAAGTGTTCTAGGTAATTATCTTCCAAACAGTGTGCCAAGTACAAAACTGTTTTACTCATAGGAGAGAGAGAGAGAGAGAGAGAGAGAGAGAGAGAGAGAGAGAGAGAGAGAGAGAGAGAGAGAGAGAGAGAGAGGAGAGAGAGAGAGAGAGAGAGAGAGAGAGAGAGAGAGAGAGAGAGAGAGAGAGAGAGAGAGAGAGAGAAAGTGAGTGCATTTAAAGGGTGACTGAGTCCGGGGAGGCGAGAAGGTTCTCAGGTTTTAAGGTTACGGTTTTTTAAAAACTATTCCTCGTTTGAAGTTCTTTTTTCATTCCCCTACTTTACTTCTTTTTTCTCCACCGTTTAAGTCATCCTAGGTGACTATCTCCCTCATTCTCCTCCCTACATTTGTCAGTTTCCATTTCTTGACTACTCTCCCTCCTCTCTCCTCTCTCTCTCTCTCTCTCTCTCTCTCTCTCTCTCTCTCTCTCTCTCTCTCTCTCTCTCTCTCTCTCTCTCTCTCCCCCCCTCGGTTTCCATCTCTTCTCTCGAGTTAAAGAGCTGGCCTGATGGATGGAAAGAAAACGTCAGCCAGCTCTCCACCCTTGCAATCGTTTTCTCCCCTCCGTCTCTCTCTTTTCTCCCCTCTGTCTCTCTCTTTTCTCCCCTCCGTCTCTCTCTTTTCTCCCCTCCGTCTCTCTCTTTTCTCCCCTCCGTCTCTCTCTTTTCTCCCCTCCGTCTCTCTCTTTTCTCACCTCTGTCTCTCTCTTTTCTCTCCTCTGTCTCTCTCTCGGTTCTCCCCTCCTCTGTGGCTTTTCTCCAACACAACAGAGAGCCAGCCGGTTGAAGGCTGTGTTTTTGCACGCATGAACTCCAAAGAGCATACTTTAAGCTCCTGTGGGACAAAAGTTGGGAGAATGCGTGAAGGACAGAACACATTCAATCGGACCAAAAAAAAGCTGTTGAAAATTGAGGGCAGAATGAAAAATGTGAGATATTTCTCTTAAATTAATCACACTTAATCTCCAAAGTCAATTAACCCAATTTACATGCACACAATAATCCAATTATCTTCCGACTTTGATTGTTAAAATAATGTTATCGGCAGCTAATATGCAGTTCTCAGAGGGATTCTAATATTTTCTGTTTGTGCATATATTAATATAAGTATAAGTGCTGATTGTTTCAATTCAGGTTCAACTATATAGGCTAAAATTCCTTGGTCATATACACACATTTAATACTGAATAATGGAATTAATACATAAAGTCATTCAAATAAAACAATTATAATTATAAAACATTGGATGTCTCTCATCCCCTGCTGCAACTGTTGGGTGCATCAAATGTCAAAACAATAAGCGCTCGCGGCATTCAATGAACATGACTTGCAAGCCATCAGTTCCTAACGTGTACAAGTGGAAACCGAGGTTTCAAAAAGGTTAGTTGGAGTTTTATTGAAGCAAATAATAAAACGTAACAGTCACGCCTGGCTATAGAGCAATAATGTGTGTGCAGCGCTTGGATAATGAATGGAAAAACGAACCGCTGAGTGGTGCCACTCCAACATGAAGCACAATGGACTAGTGGACCGGGTGAGGTTCCTCCTCATGGTGTCGGCCTTTATAGGAGCCATGCTTTATTTCTACATCGTATTTTGCACATTTTACACATTCTGTAGTGGCTATCATTTTTTGTTCATCTTTTTGTGGTATGACAGTAGGAAACAAACTCTTTATTTTGAAATGATTAAAGTAAGCTCAGAGACATATATTTTCAAGGGCATTAGGTTTTCTTGAGCGTCATGTAAATGCATTGACTCAGTATGTTTATATGCACAGCTAAATCCAAAATGTAGTTTATTAAACTGTCATCTACATTTACCTGGTTCATCAAGACAGGTCTACTGGTATATCTACAATCGCATGCCAAAGACTCACGTGAACAACCCCTGTTGAAATCTAGAACTAGAAAAAAGTGTTTAACTCTCAAGGGCATTTTAAAGACGTTGATGATCAATGATGCTGCCATTTGCATTCAGTGTGTAGCAGGCAAAGATAGGTCGGTGTGGTCAGAGATGGGCATTGTTTTGATCAGGCCTGCTTGTACTTGAAATATGTATTTATTTGTGTTTCAGCAGGCAGCCCTGCCCTGAAAATCCAAACCTGAAAGCATTTCTGAACGTGGAGTCAGGGGGTTCGGCCCTCCTTTGATTGACCATTTCTGAGGAGGCCTAGCTTGACAGAACTGCTTTAGCGGGGGAAATCATGCATGCCGGCAGACTTTTGGTGGTATCTGTTATGGAAGCACAACAAAGATGTAGTTAGAAAAAAAGGCCCATGTTCCCTAAGCCTTTTCTTCAGAACCTAGGATTGAACGGTTTACACGGTCTGTGGACTTTACTGCAAACATTCTGCGGTGGTCCATTCATTTATTGCTTTTTATTGTATTTTAGGGAGGTTTAAAGGGCAAGTTACATGGCATCTCATCTTCTCGGCCTGGTCTTTTAAGTTCCTCTTAATATGGTCTGGACTTTTATTGTCACCCATTGATGTCATTGGAGTGGAGGAGTTACAATGATGGCCCTGTGTGTCTCGCCGTCTGTCAGTTTGTCTGTCTGTCACACCCTGAATAGTTTTTACCTTACATAAATTGTCTTCTTGTGAATTTAAGATGCAATTATGTGTAGAGCCAGTAAAGCCACTGTTTTAACAGGAATTCTAACACTATGAGGTTTAGAGTAAGATTTGGTTTTGAGAATTTTAGGAAAGAGGAGGGCGTGTTAACCACATGGTTATGACCCATGCAAATTCTGGGATACATTTTTCATGTCCATTTTGATCCATTTTCTTGGCATTAGGTCTACTGTAGGACTCTAGCGCTTCAGTTTCAATTACATTTGTATTCTTTTAGGTTACATTTATATCCATTTTATTAGGTAATAATTTTTCGGTTTAGTTTTTGGTTTTTCTTTGCAAATGTAGTAGTAGTAGTAGTAGAAAACGTTATTGTCCCTGTGGAGCAGTTGGATTTGCGGCACAGTCACACTTCAGGACATTAGACATATGACACAAACAGATAGTCCATACATCAGACACCGACAGACATAACATAAAGAACATACATCACACACTACAATACACTAGACATCCTTGTATATGACCAGGCCAGCTGGACATAGCTTATTTTGAGTTATTTATGGCTTGTGGTTGTACAAAAGAGAATTTGGATCTGTTCTTGGTCATAAGGGGTAGGCAGAAACGTCGACCAGATAGTAGTAGTTTAAAATGGGGTGCCAGGGGGTGTGTATAGTCACAAACAATGTTATTGGCCTTTTTCACCAGTATGTCTTTGTAAATGTGTTCAGTGCTCGGTAGTGTGATCCCAAGTAACTTGCTGGAAGTTGTAACTGTTTTTCTGATTGTCTTTTTCTGTGACTCAGTGGCATTTCCCGAACCAGCAGGCAATGCAGAAGGTTAAAACACTTTCAATAAATGCAGTATGAAACATTTAGAGCATTTTGTTATTGACATTACAAACAAGCAGTTTCTTTAAAAAGTACACGCTTTGCTGTGCCTTAGTGTGCAAAAGATTAGACCATGAGTCCCATTTAAGCTTGTTGTCCAGTACAATGCCAAGGTAATTGTAGTTTGTGACAGCCTGAATTGTCTCCCCGTTGATAAAAGTGTCGGTGGATTGTTGTGACTTTCTAAAATCTATTAGTGTTTGAAATTAAGTGTGACTTATTGCACCATTCTAAAAAGGAGTCTAAAACTGGCCCGTGATCTACCTTCTCATCCCATAGCAGACTCACTAGGGCTGGGTCATCTGCATATTTAATATATAAGAGCCTGTTTTGTAAAGTGCTAGTGCATGAATTTGTGTATAAAATAAATAGTAAAGAAGATAAAACACATCCTTGTGGAAAGCCTGTGGATGTTGTCATCGCATCAGACAGAAATTAACCCACTCTGACTTGGTGGACTCTACTGACTCTACAGAAAGTTCAAGATCCAATAAATAATACCTGTATTAAGATTGAATCCATGGCTAAAATGTCTGCAAGAATTTTAGGTTGCATGGTGGATTGTTGCTTGGTGGCTACGTTGAGTCTTGCCTGCATACGTGACAAGTTTGCAGAACATACTGCAATAAACTAATACTGTTACAAACATTGCATTGTGCCCGTCACCGCCCCTCTCCCCTTATCTCCCTCTCTTCTTCTGTCCCTGTCATATTTTCCTTTTTGGTTCCCTTATCTTCTATTGTTCTTTCCTGATCCTCTCTCTGTTTCTCCACTCCTCCAGTACTCATCTGTGGAGGACTTCGGGGGAGACTTGAGCGGAGGTGGCCATGACAGTCGTCAAGGCCACCTGAGTAACCTCTAGTTACTCAACCTCTCCTGAGTAACCTCTAGTGCTCCCACTGATATCAGAATCACTCAAATACAAAGAGGTTGCACTTTGCAAAGGGGTGTGCACCCCAAACAGACCCCCTGTCCTGTGATGAAACTCCCTTGAGCTGTGCACCCTTCTTATGGATGAACGTTGTTGGAATGCACTTGTAGATGCACATCATGCAGCTGAACCATATACTCTCAAAATATACAAAGTACACTTGACGTTTGCAGGCGGAAAAAATGTTCTTATGAGTGCAGACCTCCGCAAGTCCTCATCATGTTGCTAACTACCAACCTAACCCTAATTAATAAATCAAGGTCAAGATTTCAACAAGGCACATTCATTTGACACAATTCAATAATGGATCTTATTCATATGACACATCTAAAGGAAATTATATTCAAACCTGTAGCCTCAAGCTCCAATCTTTGACTTATTCAGTCGCAACCGAGCTGCACAGAACAGAGCTGTCTGTTCTGTGTATCTCCCTGGGGGGGCGTGGCCCATGACCCCTCCTGAGTTAGACAACTTCACCAGCTTTATGTGACACTTAAATGTGCATTCTCAATTACATGCATTTAAGTGGAATAAAGAAATGTCGTTCTACCAGGCTGTTCGATTCCTGTCATTCAGCTGTAAGGGAATAGTCATGGTAAGCTGCATATGTATGAGGAATAGAGAACAAGATGGCAGTTCTTCCCTTCATGAAGATGGAATGTTGATTCTACTTAAATTATTAGTCATACTATTGAGTGTGTGAGTAGTGGGAAGAGTCTAGTATGCTTTTAAATTACGCTACGTTTTCAACGTAGGCTACCAGAAAAGTTTGACTGTATTAACACTTTAGGATGACTTATTATAGTCCAATGTTTTTTTCCCAGCAGCACAGGGGGGAATCGACACTGTCTTGAGACATCTTGTTGACTGAAATAGAAAGGAGAAGTAGATGAGGGGAGAGGAGGAGAGTTAGAATAGATGAGAGGGAAGAGATTAGAGAGAAGAGTATTGAGATAATGGGAGAGGAGAAGGAGACGAGGGAACAGGAGGAGATTCAGATTAGAGGATAGGAAGTAAAGAGGAAAATGAGGGGAGAGAAGAAGCGATGGTGGTAAGGGGAGACGTGAGGTTTTGTGCACGTTTCAATGTACATAACATTTTATTTTTATCTCTGGCGATGTCACGTCTTTTGTGCTTACAATTATTTTTTCAACTTGGTTCCTGAAATTTTCTGAATATATTCTCGGCATATTAAGATTTTCTTCACAATAAATTGTAATATTAGACTTCTCTTCCCAAAATACATTTTTCTCTCAATATTAAAGACATAATTCTCATAATATTATGACATTATTCTTGAATTTATGACTTAATTATCATAATATTATGACTTTATTCTATTTACACTAGCCATGAAACATTGTAGTAGCTTCTTTCTAAATCAAATGTGATATTTTGAGTGCTATAATAGTTGTCATAAAGAACGTACGTAGTTTGTAGGCCTACTTTCTCCTGAAGCAGGGTCCAATCGATTTCAGATAACTTTTATATCCACGTAGATGCTTCATGGTAATGGAACATTAATTCACTATGACCCGCTGTGCATCAAGTAGGCCTACCTTTGCATCACAGCCAAATAAACACGGTACTTCATTCGCATCCACCGCCACAGGGCGGCTTAATGCCATCTATCACTAGATTTTATTTAGCCAATCTTAATGCTTGGGTAAGTAACAGGTCTGGGTAACCTCCTTGATGTCAGACCTCGTTGTTAATTTCATCATTACATCATAGGTTATAGTTCACAGTGTTTATTAGATGAAACATGATTAAAATCAGGACCGGATTAAAATCCATCACGGATTTGTGGGGAAAACCAACAGTGTCGAGGAAGTGTCTGCATCCCTCCCACCTTCAACGCATGCTTTGTGGATAACAACCCTGCTGTGGAGGTCCAAATAAACCAGGACCCCTGTCACTGGAAACATCTATAACAGAGGTGTGTCAGTAGTTCAAAAGGGTTAATCCAGAAGCTCCTCGCCTTGTACCCTGGCACAGACAGTACTCAAAGCGTGTAGGACCAGCTGGACATCTTCAAGCTATCCCTGCTCCACCCTCGACCAATATCCCCTCTTCACTGCCTGACACCATGGAGTTTACAGTTTGCAGTTCTACTACCGGCTAAGCATGTCTACAGAGAACACCCTCGCCCTCCATACTGCCCTCTCCCACTTGGACCAGAGGAACACATATGTTTGCATGCTGTCCATTGACTAGTTTAGTGTTCAACACTATTATGCCCTCTAAGGCCATTATTAAACTCAGGGACCTAGGCTCAACACAAACCTGTGTAGCTGGATCCTGGACTTCCTGGCAGGCAGTGGCAGGCTGTGGGGATGGGCATCACCTCCTCCTCCACACTGACTCACAGCACACATAGCCCCCAGGGCTATGTGCTCAGCCCCCTCCTACAGTCCCTGTTCAAGCAAGGGTGCGTGGTCACTCATACCTCCAGCACGTCACACAATTTGCTAAAGAGATCATTGGTCTGATAACCATTAAAGTGGAAATGAAGCAATCAAATAAAACAGATGTCTATAGCACTAGTTAAATATTTGAATATACCCTAAATACAAATAAAGTCGGAAATATGACATGATTCAGAATAAAGCACAAACAAGTTGCACTAATTATAATGTTTTCTGCCTGTGCACCGCCATCTTTGTTTTCAGAATACGATGACGTCACGAGAATGGTTGGTAACATGTTGTTTACATAGCAGCTCATAGCCTCACAGGTAGCTTACTGCCTCAACAAAATTGATATGGACGAATGGGATAGACCCACCAGGGCAGGCATCCAATTGCCTATGCTTTTCAGCCAGTAAGAGCAGTGGGAGTTTTAGTGCCCCAACAGAGCCTGACTATGGAGGAGAAATAGATGAAGGAGAGAGTACGGTGGCCGACAAGGGCCAAACGCACTGCAACGGCCAAACGCGTCTCCGTTAAGGAAAACAGCTTCAAGTACAGAAACGATTCAAATGTACAAACTCAAACACAAGTCTAAACGAGGTGCAAAAAGAGAAACGTGTTGCAAATGAAAAAACGCGCTGCAAAAAACAAAGACAAATGCAGCATCATCAAACGCGCTGCAAATAGAGAAACGATGCCGAGCACTAAACGATTCAAACCAAGAAACCTTCTTCAAAAGCAAAACGCTTCATAGCCGGTCACTGCTCCAAACCTGCAGGGGCCAGGGGGCGCTTGGGATGCAGAGAGACAGAACAGCTGACTGAACAGCTGACTGAACGGTGTTTCAGCGGGAACGGTAATGTGATTTTTATTTGATTATATTTATATGTTATGTTTATATCACTGTACAACACACATTACGTGACTTTTTTTTATTGTAGTTTACATCAGACTCTACAAGGCTGCACATTTGCATGTAGATTAGCCTGCTTAATCAAATGATTAGAGTTTGATATAAGCACCCGTTATAATAAAAAGCCCTCTTATCACAGTCTTCCATAACATACAGCACTACACATTAGGTGTTATACTTATTAATGACAGCAGTTAACTTTCAAGCAGTCATGAATGATCTCCACCTTTTTAATATAGGCCTACTAGGCCTATTAAAGCGGGTGCTTATATCAATCTCTAATCATTTAAGCAGGCAGGCTAATCTACATGCAAATGTGCAGCCTTGTAGAGTCTGATGTAAACTACAATAAAAAAAAAACCGTCACGTAATGTGCGTTGTACAGTGATATAAACATAACATATAAATATAATCAAATAAAAAATCACATTACCGTTCCCGCTGAAACACCGTTCAGTCAGCTGTTCAGTCAGCTGTTCTGTCTCTCTGCCCCCTGCAGGTTTGGAGCAGTGACCGGCTATGAAGCGTTTTGCTTTTGAAGAAGGTTTCTTGGTTTGAATCGTTTAGTGCTCTGCATCGTTTTTTGCAGCGCGTTTTTTCATTTGCAACACGTTTCTCTTTTTGCACCTCGTTTAGACTTGTGTTTGAGTTTGTATATTTGAATCGTTTCTGTACTTGAAAGCTGTTTTCCTTAACGGGAGACGGCGTTTGGCCGTTGCATTGCGTTTGGCCCTTGTCGGCCAGCTGTTTTCCTTAACGGAGACGCGTTTGGCCGTTGCAGTGCGTTTGGCCCTTGTCGGCCAGCTGTTTTCCTTAACGGAGACGCGTTTGGCCGTTGCAGTGCGTTTGGCCCTTGTCGGCCACCGTAAGAGAGAGATGTATCTGTGCGCACAGGAAACAATCAGTGGTGCTTATGTGGGGCTGCCATGAAATGAACCTGGGACAACGTGTGTGTGTGTATATATATATATATATATATATATATATATATATATATATATATATATATATATATATATATATATATATATATATATATATAGTTATATATATATATATATATATATATATATATATATATATATATATATATATATATATATATATATAGGCCTACACACAAACCGTATTTTCCACACCGGATTATAAGGCGCACCTTCAATGAATGGCCTATTTTGCAACTTTTTTCATATGGGCGCAACAGATTATAAGGCGCATAGAATAGAAGATACTGCAGTCAAACGTTTGACTGGGGTTGCATTATTGCATTCGGACTAGATGGAGCTGTGCTAAAGGGAATGTCAACAAAACAGTCAGATAAAGACGTCAAACTTTATTAAGCGTTCTGACAACTCCGTTCACTCCCATGGTAACGATGTTCAAACGTTAATGTGCATATTAACAATATCTCCCAGCCTTGTTCAGTTGTAAACACGTAAAAGAAACAGTCTGATACCGCTAATTCAAACGTTAGTGCATAACTCAACATTGTTCAGTTACGTATAACACGTAAAGCTCACTTTTTCAGTTCATTCCCCGTCCACGAATCCCTCAAATTCTTCTTCTTCAGTGGCCGAATTGAACAGTTAGGCGAGTCCTACGGCATCCAACATGCCCGGCACCCTCTCGTCATTATCCGAGTAAGTGTCGCTGCTGCTGCCTGGCAGTTCAGTGATTATTCCTGCCTTCGTGAAAGCTCGGACCACAGTTGAGACTGACATATCAGCCCAGGCATCCACGATCCATTGTGAAAAGTGGCGTAAGTCGCCCGGCGCTGGCGCTTTTTCGTCTTGTTGGAACGTGTGTTTCGCCTTTAATGCCCCGTCCACACGAAGCCGATTTTTTTGTGAAACCGCAAGTCTTGTGCGTTTCGGCCGACCGTCCAGACGGAGCCGGCGAATCCGGTGCCCGAAACCACACATTTCTGAAACCACCCTCGGAGGTGGTTTCAAATCTATCCGGACCTGTGGTTTAGTGTTAGCATTCGTGTGTACGCCTGAAACCTGAACGATTATGGCATTAGCCCCCCACCAGCTGGGGGATGTCAGAGTTGCGTTGAATTTTTTATTTATTATTTTATTTGTAGTATTTTTGTAGCTTTAAATAAAGCCCCTTGATGAATGTAATTAACTAACTGTACATTAAAAAGTATTCTGCTCAATTTGAAAGGATGAATCTACCTCGTGACTGAATGTTTGTATGCAGCGCGCAGGCTTGATGCGCTCCACTTTTTTCTGTGGAGAACCAGTGCCTTAAATATTTACTACAGTGTTTCTACAGCTCGATGCGGTTTGACTCCATCTTTACGGCGATATCCCTGAAGCCGCATAAAACGAAATCAGTATCGTTTTCGCCCGTTTCGGCTCCGTGTGGACGGGGCCTAAGTGTTCGTGTGGTCGCCATATATAAAGCGCTCCGGATTATAAAGCGAACTGTCTTTTTTTGAGAAAATTAAAGGCTTTTAGGTGCAGCAGCTGGGCTACCATGCTGCCTTACAGTTCGTTCATTTCATGATACAAGTAATTGTCGTGCCATTTGGGTGTGCACATGAATATGCGAAAATAGTGCAACCGACGGTGTTTGCAAATGGATTATTTCCGATAAAAATTTATTAATTTGGCAATGGATTAGAAATTATCAAAAGCATGGAGAGAGCTAGTCTGCAAACAATAATATCTTCAAACAGTGTACTCATTTCTATGTTTCTCTAGAAGCTAAGTTTACCTCTCGTTCCTCTGCCTGGCAAGCGCGTTTCTGCACTCTTTTTCTCTCCACATAAGAGCAGCACTCGGGTCCGATTTGACAGGTCTGTCCGTGTCTCCACTAAAATTAAAAATTGTTGGCATAGCATCTGGCTTCAGGCGATTGGTGGGATGGAGAACAAATCTCCCATCTTCAGCAACAGCTCCCTCTTCAATGTAATCAGCTTCTATAAAGTGGTCGCTACATACTCTCTGCCCTGGTCCCATTTGGGGGCTGAGGTGTTTCAATGCAATATCCATCTTCGGAGCAGTTTAGGCTTCTTGACAGGAATGACATGAACTATGAAATGAACTATTTTACCACTCTCTTTTACCTGATCATTTTCGTTTGAACAGCCAGGGGCAATACAAAATGACCCCCCTGTTCTTCTTCCAAGATTTGACATGTGTATTTGAAAGCGCTAACCATTCTGATGACGTAGCACCTGCATTTTTAAAACATGGCCGCGCCCTAGTGACGAAAGTCGTTGAATTTCAGGTTTAATGAAAATCCATGTATTTTTCAAAAATGAAAAAGCAACCAAAAAATGGTCACAGTTCTCATTTCTTCATTTCCACTTTAACAATGGGACGGCCTACACAGAGGAGGTGAGAGCCCTGACATCATGGGCCAGCATAACTTCGATCTCGATGGTTACAAAAGAAAGAAGCTCATTGTGGACTACAGGAAGCTGCAGGAAGGAGAACACAGCTGATTCAAATCAATGGGGCCCGCAGTCGAGAGAGTCTGCAATTTCAGATTCCTTGGGTAGAACATCAGCAGAACAAAAACCTGTACTAAAGCAATCACCTGACATTGTCACTACACAGCGAGACATCGGCTCTCTTTCCACCGCAGGCTCCAAGGTTCTCAGCAACTTCTGTCCATGGACCATAGAGGGTATCCTGACAGCCAAGCAGGACTCAGAGGCTGAGGAGGAAGTCCCAAAGTAAAACGGTACGAGAGCATTCCCGCCTACACCACCAGGTTCAAGGATGGCTTTTTCCCTTCAACCACACTCCTGAATAAAAAAATCATATCTTCGACATTTGGTTGTCATGTTCACTAAAAGTTAATCATTTTGTGAAAATACACTACTGAATAATCATTTGAAAATTCCCTACCTTGGTCATGTGTGACCAGAGTCCGACCGATTTGATAATATAGGAATTATCCCAGTCTAACACATGGAGGTTTGGTCCCTGGCTAACACATGGAAGTTTGATCCCAGTCTAAAAAATGGAGGTTTGGTCCCAGTCTAACACATGGAGAGATGGGTCAATTATCCTCGGGGCGAATTAACCTAGACATTGCTCTCTTACCGGGGCAACACCGAAACACACAGGGCCCCTGAAAATGATCTGCACCATGTCCTTGAAACGATCCACTATCAAATAGGATATATCTGGGGGTCGCATTCCTGTTTTGATACCCTCTAATAGATTAGGCAGTATTTACAACACATAGCCTCGCAGATTCTTGTGTTCACTCAAATATCCATATTATTTTGAAAACTGAGGTACAAAAATAAAGTTTAGAATCACAACCATGCTGTAGATATTTTGTAATCGTCTATCAAAAAAGCACCATTCAAACACTTCTATTTAATTTGGTTTCACAGCCCTCTTGTTTACCAAATAATGTTTACACTTCCAAGTCATTCCTGCGATTGGCCAGGTGAGTGTTATAGAATATTCACCGAAGATATTTAGTATTTTGTTATTATATTGAAATATTATGACATTTCAATTTCACATTTCAATCAAGTTTGAAGCTATGTTTGAACAGGATTTTTGATAGACAATACTAATTTTGGTGATGAGACCCTATAGTGAATGCTTATCCCACCTGTGGTATGAAGAAGTCGGAAATCAGCAGAAAGCTGAGGTAGGTGGTCTAGGAGGGGAAGGGGAAGAGTCCCAATGAAGATCGCAGTGAACCAGAAGCCTGGAAGTTAGGAGGGGAAGGGGAAGAGTCCCAATGAAGATCGCAGTGAACCAGAAGCTTGGAAGTGGGGGTTTAAAGGGGTGTGGTCTGCCCTGACAAATGACACCTGATTCAACGTTAGCTGTATCTTAATGTGTTAAAAGTCCATTTTGTTTCGATTTTATGGACGTTAGATAAACATTAACATTTTAAATTACATTTTTCAGCCTACACAGGCCTGGTAAGGCCAGCAAAGCTGCATTTCTATTTTGCGGCTAGTCAGCGTGGGTTCCCTGTAAGTCTTATCAACCATGACAAGCCATTGCCAGCTGGGACGAGACCAAGCCCCCCTTTGACCCTGACCAGGAGGAAGTAGGTACAGAGATGGATGGTTGGTATCCTGACCAGTCCAGAAAATAAATGCTCCAGCCTGAGAAATGAAGATGCCAACATGGTATCACCTTCAAATGGTGCTGTCCATTAAGATTAAGAAGCATTGCAGAGAATTCATTTCTGCCAGCTCAGCACCCCTCCTGTAGACTCAAACCTTCACATGCAACTCTCTTCTGTATTCATAAGTCGACTTTCCCCTCCCAAGATCAATAGCCATGGGACGAGCATGTCGACAGCATGATGCACAGGACTTAATGGATCTGTCTACACGCTCCGAGGACAAGATTAGATGCATGGAAGTTTCTTCCAATTTAATTTTCTGTTGAAAGTGTCAGACTTCAGATTTGAGTCAACTCTGCTGCCATAGTTACGAGGAGATGGAAACACAAGAGCTAGCTAAGTACGCAGTGCAATGGATTGGAAGAGACATGTTGCCTTGTGCCTCCTAGAGCAGGTATATTCATAAGTTCCATGCTTTATTAAACTCAACAGGAATAGCCTTGGACAGCTGTGGGGCAGGGGGCTGGGCAGATGAGGAGAACGAGAGAATGCACTGTGGAGGAAGTAAAGGGATGCTGAATCGAAATCAAACGTATACATGGCAGCAGGTGGAAACTGCAGTTGAAGCTGATGACGTCTGATGATGAATTGTGATATTTTCAAGGCCAAACAAGCCTCTAGCAACCATCCAGAGAAAACCGGCTTCCTCAGGCCCATCGCTATGTTGCTACCCACATTTTAGTGAGAAATGGAGAGCTATTGTAAACACAAGCATTAGAAGTGAATTATCCTAATTTAGAGGAAGGAAATTTCTAATTTTCTTAATTTCGAGAGCTGGAGATCTTTCATATTGAAAGGATTTAAAGTTTGGGAAAAGTTTATTTATGTATTTCTATTTCCTTTAGTTTCCTTTATATTTATTTTTGTGTTTCATATTTGTAAGGACTACATTTGAGAGCCTAGTTGACTGTGTGTGTGGCTATGTGTTTGTGTGTGTGTGTGTGTGTGTGTGTGTGTGTGTGTGTGTGTGTGTGTGTGTGTGTGTGTGTGTGCGTGCGTGCGTGCGTGCGTGCGTGCGTGCGTGCGTGCGTTGCGTGGCGTGCGTGCGTGTGCGTGCGTGCGTGCGTGGCGTGCGTGCGTGCGTGCGTGCGTGTGTGTGTGTGTGTAATTTATTAGACAGAAATTAAAGTCGATTATGAATAGCTGTTAAACAGTTGAATTATCCTTTCTATAGAGAGTTTATTTCTCCACTATACTTGGTTATGACAAGATAGGGAGAAGAGAGTAATGGTGGGGGCCTGACTGGCATTGGCAAGCCCTCCAGGGGGGCCGGGGGATCACTGGAGATAGGGCTTGGGACAGGGCGGAGAGGAAATGAATCCAAGATGGGACTTGAGTGCACTGCTGGCGTGGAACTCAAGGCAAGGTTTAAAAGGAAGGCAGTAGGAGATGCAGAAGGGGGAGGAGGGAGGGGATAAAAACACAACAACAAACAAACCAATGAGAAAGGAGTGCAAGGAGTCAAATGAAAAACACAGTATGTGTGTGTCTGTGTGTGAGCTAAATGTAATATACCTAACAGCCTCCCCCCCTCACACACACACGCACACACACACGCACACACACTCAGACCTACACACATACACACTCAGACACCTCCCCACCAGCTGCACTGTTGTCAACGTCTTATCTGTTATCTGTTACTCGCTTCAAATCTTCTCGGCTGCTCTTGTACCCACTCTCTCTCATTTGTGGTGTTGATATTCAAAGCCCATGGTGAATTGTGTGTGTGTGTGTGTGTGTGTGTGTAGGAGGATTCAGAACGGGATTGACTGTCTAATATCCGACCCATACTGTCTAGAGAGAGGGTCTCCGACCTTTCTTGTATATGATATTATAATTTCTTCCAACAGCATTTCTACAATGACAAATTACTTCAAGGTTTACTTGTTGCCTTCGAAGAAATTGGCCATTGGCTTTGAAGTTTAATCCAAGCTCCCTTTTTTTTTAATTGTCTCCCTTGTAGAGCGGATAGGGTTTGAATATGATCTTTAGTGCATGTCCACCACAATATCACATTGTAATACAATGAAAAGTTCACTGTCACAGTTATACATTTCTTACAGTGAATAGACAGCTGTAGAACATTTCCAAGAGTCTTGTCAATGTGAAAACAAGTGATACATAGATACTGTAAGTGCTGATAGTCGTATTAGTGCTATGTTATTCTAGGTATTTAGGTTCCTTCATTATGGATCATTATGTTCCTCCTGAAGACTTATGAATAAATGTTCACTTAACAATGTTAAGATGCAGCACACAATATAATCCAAACCATCTGATCCTCTTAAGACGGTGATCTGGATAGACGAGGAAGTCTTGCTTTGCATTTTTTATTTAACCGCAGAATAAAACGGAATTGTTAAAGCTCACATTTTCTCTTGCATAGATCTACATGTAAGATCTACATAATCCAAAGGAGCATGCAAAAAATGCAACCAATACACAACACCCAAAGGATGAAGACACGAAAGACAGACAGACAGACAGACAGACAGACAGACAGACAGACAGACAGACAGACAGACAGACAGACAGACAGACAGACAGACAGACAGACAGACAGACAGACAGTAGTGAGGCACAGAACAACGGCAAGCCAGACGGGAGGGGATAGTCCCCGGACGCAGGAAGAGCATCTCTCTGTGGTCAAGGTTGCCGCTGCAGAGGATGAGAGACGACTTTATTTACACGCCTGTGGATGATTCGCATGAGCCTAGGATAGACAGACGATAATCAGTACAGGCTCATGGGCTGGACAGCCTCTCTCTCTCTTTCTTTCTCATTTCACCCCCTTAGTTTCTCTTGTACGCACGCCATCTCCCTCTATATCTCACTCTCTGCCTCTCTCTGTCTTTCTTTATATCTCTCTTGTCTCTCTCTTTCCATGTTTCTCGTTCTCCTTGCTCCGTCTATTTATTTTCCACTGCCTCTCCTTCCTCTGTCCTCAGCGGCTCGGCTTGGTGTGTCATCCTTCCTTCCTCTCTCATGATGGTGCAGACACTGAATCGGGCGCGGTCATGTCATATGACCCTTTATTAGATATGCAATGTGTTTTTGCATTTGCAGAACAATTGGCTGCACCTTAAAGTGTAAGTGAACCCCATGTTTGAGCTCAAATTGATTACAAAAGGCATTTTGGGCTGAAAGTTTTGGAAAGAGGGGTAACGGTTCACGGTTCACGGCGACATTGTTGTACTTTTCTTTTACGCAACTCCACTCTGCAGAGTATGATGGTTACAATGAGGGATTGAGAGTGTAATGCGCCACACACCATGGTATCATGTGTCCATGACTCCTAACCCTCTCGTTGAGGCAGCCAGCAGCATTAACTGCTATAGTAATAATTACTAGAAAATGCAGTGCTGTAGTGCAAAGTGAGGTTGAAAATATGTTTTAGTAAATCCTCATATTTTAAGACTTAAAGGTCCCATGACATGCTACTTTATGGATGCTTTAATATAGATATTAGTGGGCCCCTTACTCAGTATTTGAAGACGTTCCCGAAATTCCGCCGGGGTGCAGAATTACAGACACTACGAGCCAGTCACACATTGAGCTTTCCCCTAACGCGCTGTTTCGGTGTCGGTGTTGGTAGCGTGCGGCCACGGTACCATGCGCTCTGTTTACAATGGATGTTTCGCAATGGCGAGGCGCACACAGCCTTTGGCCGTGTTCTGTAAATATTCTAGAACACCCTGGGTGCTCCAACGGGAGTCCTGGAGCTCTGTATCTAAATAATATCATATGATACATATATATATACAGTATAACATAAAATATATATTATCGTGGACAAATGCTGTGTGTGCCTCCAGATGATATTATGAATCTCAAACGACTGCGTCGGGTTCTCCAACGTCTCTGGTTTTTCCACGTCCACATCAATCTGAAGTAGACTGAACCACGACATTGAGGAGAAAGGGATTGTTGCCCGCGATTGTTGACCGTGATTGTCTCCCGCCAGAGCCTCGCTGCCCACTGCCGAGGGACCACCGTCTCGGCAGCAGGCAGCGGACAGCGCCGAGGCACCACCACCTTTGCAGCGGGGCACCAGCGGGAGACAATCGCGGGCAACAATCCCTTTCTCCTCCATGTCGCGGTTCATGTAGTTCAGGGAGTCAAAGCCAAAGGTTCCTTCTCTCCCAATTCCTTCTCATTCAAATGGCAGAGATAACGCCCCACTACTGTCTCGCGTTGTTGGAAATACCATAGACGGACAACCCCAACATGTTTATAACGCCATAACACCACACAGAACAAGCCGGACGTGTTAGGCGCCAATAAACAACCATAAACCCAAAAAGTGCTCAGATGGGGCTTTCCCACCAAAAAGAACCGAGAGCCAGTTCCGGGCTGGTGCTCTAGGGGCCAGTTCCAAACTGGTTTCAGCCTTAATCCCAGTTAACGAACCGGTTGGTTTCTCACAAGGGCGAGAGCCAACCATGAAGCCGGCGAGAGCAAACGTCATGACGTCACTTCAAACGTCTGCATACCGTCTCCGTTTTTATCGGCAACCCTCGCAGTTTCAAACACACACAATGGTGGTATCCGCGGCAGCTGTTTCAAGTTTTGACCTCCTCGCTTTGGGGTGCCTACTTAGGCAACAAAAACACAACAGATCCAGCGAATCTGTGATAATGATTGTGTGCGCGAGAGCAAGACCAGTCTTCGTTTGTTCCTGTTATGACGATGGTAAAGGATCACCCCGCCCCCTGCCCCCTGCGTAACAGCGGTTTCCCGTTCTAGCCAGCTCACAAACTGGGGCTTGAGTTTGAAACCGGTTTTTTAGGGGCCGGTTCTTTGCGGCGTGAAACCAGAATACCCTGGCTCTCTGGCTCTCTACCCTCGCTATACTAACCCATTCCCCTTGTAAAGCAGTGATAGCAGCTACTGCAGATGCTACACAATTAGGTACTATAAATAAGTGCGTACAATAAGTGCTTACCTTGCCAAGTGCCAGGACGTACAACATACAATGGTGGCCGGAAGGGGCTGGGTGGCTATGCAGAGTCGAGGTGAACTCTGAACAGGTGAGTTTAGTCTTTTGGTGAAGGAGATACCGAGATGTTCTCAACAGTGACCAGTTAGTCCTTGTGAGGAAAATCTTTCCATGGCATTAGGAGGAGCTCGGTCTTGTTGAGGTTAAGCCTCAGGTGATGGGCAGTTGTCCAAGTGCTGACGTCTGCCAGACATTCAGATATGCGTGTTGCAGTCAGGGCTTTGTGAGACGAGGGGAAAGAGAGAAATAGCTGAGTGTCATCAGCGTAGCAGTGATAGAAAAAGCTGTGTGATGTAATTACAGAGCCTAGAGATCTGGTATAGAGAGAGAACAGAAGAGGCCCCAGCACAGAGCCTTGAGGGACACCAGTTTCAAGCGTGCAAGGTTTGGACAAGGAGCCATTCCATGTTACCGGATAAGTGCGATTCATGAGGTAGGTTGTGAACCAAAAAAGTGCAGATTCAGCAATGCCAAATTCGGCGAGAGTTGCAAGGAGGATCTGGTGGTTCACCATGTCAAATGCTGCGGACAGGTCAGGGAGAATGAGAATCAATGAGAGGGACAAGGCTCTGGCAGCACAGAGGGACTCAGTCACCATGAGGAGAGCCGTCTCAGTGGAGTGTGCCTTCTTGAAGCCTGACTGGTGAGGGTCAAGCAGATTGTTAGATGAGAGATAGGAGGACAGTTGGTTAGCAATCGCACGTTCCAGTGTTTTAGAGAAGAATGAAAGAATAGATACCGGTCTGTAGTTCTGGATGAAGATGGTATCAAGGGTCAGTTTTTTGAGGAGAGGCTTTTTCTGGCAGTCTTGAAAGACGCTGGAACAATGCCTGAAGTGAGGGAAGAGTTGATGAGCGTGGTGAGAAATGGCAGGATGTCGCTCAAGACAACCTGGAGGAGAGAGAAGGGATAGTGTCAAGGAGGCAGGTCGTGGCATGGCTAGATGTTATTATTCTGTTGACCTTGTCTGAGCTGAGAGGGATAAATTGGGTAAAGACATAGGGGGCGATGTGAGGAGAGAGGACGGTGGCAGGGATAAAAGAGGAGCTAATGTCCTTTACCTTCTGTTTAGGTAACAAAGTCATCAGCAGTGAGGCATGAAGGAGTTGGAGGGGAGGGAGGGGTGAGGAGGGAAGAGAACATGGAAAACAATTTCCTGGGGTTTGAGGCGGGGGAGTTGATTTTGGTCCGGTAGAAGGCAGATTTGGCTGTTGACACAGTGGAAGTGAAATCAGAGATTAACGGGTTTAGTGTCTTTATTGGCTGTGTGTTGTTTGTTGTGTGTAGTGTTGCCGGCGCCACCATTACCGAGATTTGCAGGTCCGTTGGTCAGGTGTGCTGTGTTTCTGTTATGTTTGTGTGTGTTAAATAAAAGCAGCTCTCGTTGGCGTGCGGTGTATGGGGCACGAGACATGCGTCACTGCGTAACCTGGGCTCCCGCCTCGTCCTTCCCGCAGTGCTCGCCACAATACATTAGGACTGTCAATTAATGAACATTTCTAGAACATGTAAAAATCAAAGATTATTTTGTTTGCCAGTTAAGAAAGGATGGTGCCATTGTGTTTGGTCATATTAAAAAGAAAAAAAGGCAAAGCCGTAAATACAGTTAATACGATGGGAGGGGACAGGCTGGTAGCTCCAGTTAGCACTTCAGCATCGAGCAAATGGAGCAAACAGCTCAGACATGTTGTTTAACACCCAACTTAATAAAATATCCGGATTTAATCGGGCTCTGTCCCATAAATACAGTTAATAGGACGGGGAAGGGACAGGCTCTGTTAGCCCCCAGTTAGCGCGATGCTAAAGAGAAAGCTCTACACGGGAGCATGCTGAGACAAGTTAGCATCCGTTTTGATATTTCGCCGCATATTCGGTTTTGGTTTTACCACAAATTCGGATTACATCACCCACAATTTGCACAACATTGCGGGTTTAGTATGTTGAGAACAGTTTAGGACCACTGTATCGGCAAAAAAATCAAAGACATGTTGTTGCTATCGATGTTCATGCAACAACGTTATCTACGTTCTGGCTGCTACCTGTTTTAGGGGCCGTCCACAAATTACACTCGCAGACTGGTGGCAGAGATGTTACCATGGAATTGTTTCAGGAAATAAATCACGCGAATATATTGCATTACAGTTAATCAGAATGCAGTTGTTTAATATTCGACAAAAATCTACTAAACTATAGGCCTATTTGAAACTATTAATTGCACCCTTTTAACAATAATGCAACCTAACAGCAAAGTGCTACCTGTAGTAAGTAGCAATCCACCATTGGCAACTACTACAACAATCAGAATGACAAAATATATTTTTATTGATTTTCTTTTGATTTTATATTTTTTAGCTCAATGCTAATGCGCTAACTGAAGCTAAAAGCCTGTCCCCTCCCGTTCTATTAACTGCATTTATGGCTATGCAGGCGCGTCGTTAGACCGGGGCATTCGAGGCTATAGCCCCGGCTCTTTTGGGAATAGCCCCGGATCGCTGTGCCGTCCAAAAAAACAAAACCATAATGATGAAAATAGCCCCGCGTAGAGTTTGACTTCTTTTGTGGTCGTATTACCAGCAGCCACAGATTGGAACATTGTAGCGAGTGGAAACCGCAAAAACTCTGACATGTCCATATATGGGCAGATTTAGAATCATTTGTTGCAAAATGTTGCAAATTCAGCGTTGGTGTTCTTCCTTCCCTATGCATAGCGCATGTTGGTCGATAATTGCTGTTTCGTGCTGCTAGCCTTTTTAGTGAGATCAGAGTGTAGAAGGGACAAGTAATACAATATCTTTGGCAAGATGGATATAAGAAGAGAGACCCGCAATGAATTCAACCCGGTCCACTTGACATCGGGTAGGTGCATGACAGTGGTACCGTTAAACTTCTATCACCGAATGTCAAACAAAACTCTTGCTCAGCAACGATGGGAAATACTATCAAATGTATTATTTAAACCAGTATGAATATTACCGTAGGCCTACACGTTTACCAGGCAATCGAATAACACGCACGCACGCACGCACGCACGCACACACCAATAACGCGCGCACAGCACGCACGCACGCACACACGCGCGCACACATGCACGCGCACACACACAGGCACACGGTCACGCGCGCACACACGCACGCACACACGCACGCACGCACGAGTGGTAATCGGGAGAGTTGGGAGAATTCCCTGTGGGCCGCCGTTAACGTGTCAACGGCGCAACCAATTCGATTTTGTCTAGAGGGGACAACTGAGCGCTCCCTCCCGAAGTGGTACAGCCCAGGTCGTCCTTGAACTGCGATTGGTCAGAAAGACGTAACAGCGAATGACAACATTGAACTCTTGTGCAGGTTATAACAGAGTGACCCACTGTTGCGGTGTCCAACACGCTTAAAATCAGCAGCCTTTGGACAACCCACCATAACGACAGATGACAGGGTTGTTGGGGAAAACAAAGTGTTATGGTTGACATTGACAATGATCGTGAGGTCAGTCCGACATGACGATTTAGGTCTTTCTTTTACTTCTCAAACTACGTTACAAATTGAATGTTCATCAGCCCGATTTTCAAATATCTCGGAGGAGAAACCCTCCCGAACACCCTTTTTAAAAGCTCTCTAACTTCTGGGCTACAGCCCCGAATGTTTTCAATTGCTAGCGACGCTCCTGTGGCTATGCCTTTTTTTCTTTTTAATATAACAGTAATGGCGAGAGGACCAGCATCCTTTCTTAACTGGCAAACAAAATAATCTTTGAGTTTTACATGTTCTAGAAATGTTTATTAATTGACAGTCCTAAGGTTTATTTTTTTGTCTTCTGATACTTTATTACAGTATGGAAGGGGAGATTTGGAGGTACCTGTTCAGGGCTTGGTCGGTCAGCCTACAAATCCCAGGTTTCGAGACTGCAGGGAAACCACACAGAAAGGACACTAAAGAGCCATCTCTCGTTCATCGAGTGGACTCATTGGTTTGCGATGACCACACAGATGCTCCCATAGGCAGATTGCTGCATGGCATTTACCACTTATTCAAATCGTAGATGTTGAAGCAGCCTGCATTTTGGTCACTTGCCATTACACTTTCATGTGTTGATGTGGATGGCTCTTTTTTTTGTCCGATTTTTTTCAGCGTTCAGTGCCTGTTTTTGAGGTATGCATTGTTTGAAAGATAAGCCTTTGATTTTGTTTAATAATAATATGCCTTTCACCAACAGTGGTTTGGGGTTTTATAACTAAAATGTAGGTGCTTAACTACTGGTGAACGACGTTGGAGAACACGGTACAATTTCTGTTGATTGCATGGAAAAGGGAATAACCTACAACTTGTATGGCAAGAGCCTGGTAATACCATGGAAACAAACAAGGCTTCCTTTTACAGTACAGTTTCAGCTTACTTACTGGGTAAATTGTCATGTTTTACTTAGTAACGTTGTAGAACAAGTTGCAGTTTGTTCTACAATAATAGAATGCATCTATTACAAATTATACGGAAATAACATGGTAACACCATGGGAAACAAACGGCTTTTTCGTACCCGCTATTATTTAAGAAGATGATGTACCATGACACCTTGAATTAATATGTGTTTCTAAAGAATTGGTGGCCTTAATGTCCTAGGAAGTACACAATAATATCTGAGTTATTACCAACGTTAAACAGTTGAGATGATGGGTAATAGTGGAGGTTTTACTTAGTACTTCAGCTGTAATTCCTCTGTATTTACCTTCTCATTAGCAGTGGTAATTACCCAGAAATATATTTACCGGGTAAATACCTAGTTATTAGGGGACTATAAAAGGAAGGGTTACCGCGAAATTGAGCTACCAGAGGAATACAAGTGTTTTTATTTCTGTCACAGAATAAGTTTTTTTGGATGACTGAGTAGATGCTTACAGCCTGAGAGAGAAGAATGCTTGCACATTGTATTGTTGGAACATATCACTTCTTGTTTGCTTTAAAATAAGAGTGTTACTCCAACGCAAGTACAGCCTGCAACCCACATTCTGAACCTGCCGCTAGCCAGAGCGCCAGAAGTGACCA
>OLKM01002856.1:0-52096 GCA_900291075.1 Melanogrammus aeglefinus | reverse complement strand
CACACAACGTCACAATCATGTCTAACTGGTCATACATCAGACATAATTATCCGTATGTAGACAGGTGAAATGGCGATGGTAACGAGAAACTAATTAAACGGCAATAGGCTAACTATCGATTAGATATGGGTCTTGCATTTTCATTAAGCCAGGAAAAAAAACATAGAGCCTGGCCACACCACAGCATTAAAGAGAATCGGTGCTGATTTTGCCGCCCGATTTTCCCCCTTCCTCGCCGAACACGGTACAGAGCATCGCCTCGAGTTATACTTAAGCTCTTAAGAATTATTTTAAATAAGATTCTCGATTGGTAGTGTGTGGTGTGTTAAGGAGTGAAATATCGGCCGACAAGATCGGGCTCCGAAAATCAGTCGGCGCCTGACAGATCACGGCTATTTATATAGATTATATTATATATAATAGATTGTCGGCGGAAACGTTGTGGTGGTACAGAAGATTGTATAGATAGAAGTCGCTGTGTGTGTTGTGTTATCGTACCGCAATCGGGAGTCCCATTGACAAATCTTAATGTGTGGTTGTGGGTGCTGTGTTTGGATCTCGCAGCTGAGCACCATATCATTACGAATCAAGTGAATATTGTTAAAGGATCAGAAAGATGTTATCTTAATGTGTTTTGGGGGGGTCATATCACAGATAAAAAAATACGTTGATGTTGATAAAGATGTTATATATAGATAGATAGAAGATATAGAAATTATAGTAGGTATTATGGGAATATAAAGCCATTGCCATCTATTTGTAGATAGATTGTGTTCCATGTGACAATAGTCAAGTATTAAAGACATTAGTGGTGTTTGTCGCTCTCGCTTTGTGGGTGTGTGAAAATAAAATCAGACTCTTAATACGTGACTCATCAAACACTCAAAATCTACAGTGTACATATTAAGCAACATATAAAATGCTAATTTCTTTAATGTAGGCCTACTAAATATACGAATATGCATGGATTTTTTTTTTTTGCAACTTAAATTTTGGCTCTGCGTACGTCTTGGCGTATGGGAGCCGGCGGCCTCCTCCGGATCAGAGCCCCCCACATTAGAAAATCCAATCTTAACCACTGGGCATACGTTTTCCTTGCATGGAGACCCAGTTGACATTAAGGACATGAGCCGGAATGGCTACCAGACCAGCTGCAATGGGGGGGACCGTTTTTTTTCGCCACATCCCTTTCTTGAGTTGGTCCAACAACACAAGGCATCCATCAGGCGAAAGGTGGCCAACTTTGTATTTTCAGACTCAACTTACGGTGGGGTCGCATTCCAGGCGACATTGCCGGGCAGAGACGAAGCTGATATGTTAATGTTGGACAAGGATCTAGATACTGGCGGCTTGTGGAAGGACTCGTTGAACGGGCAGGGAGGCGTTCCCCATGGTTAGGGACTGGACAGGCCATTCGCCAGGTCAAACACAAGAGGCCGAGAAAGTGGCTGACTGATGGATCGCGTTGCAAAATGTTCAGTATCATGGTGAATGCCTGTACCAACCAACCGAGTAGCTCAGACTTCGTACGAAGAGAACCTCACCGCCGTTTTTCTGGACGAGATATCAGAATTCGTGTCCGTTTTCACCATGCTGTACCCCAATATTCCCAGTTGAAGGAAAACCTAACGCATGGAGGTTTGTGCAAGACTTAAATAAGGTGAACCATGCAGTGCATCCTAGAACACCAATTGTTCCCGATCCTCACACACTATTAACACAGGTACGGCTGAATAGCAAATGCGTTTTCAGTGGTCGACTTGGCACCGCGTTCTTTAGCATAGACCGGTGGATCCAGGGGCAATTTGGTTTGGCATTCATTTAAGGGTAAACCATATACATTGACTAGGATGCCCCAAGGGTATTGTGAATCACCGCTGTTTTTTTCCGCAGCGCTGCTGCACGACAATTTTAGGCTCATTTAACTCTAGCCAGGGGGAAGTACACTGATTCAATACGTAGCACGACTTCTAATTTGTTCCCCGGATCCTGGGCGTGTGTGAACAAGGACATTGATTAATGTTACTAGCAGTTCTTAGCCAGTCTAGGGCCACAAGCCAGTAATAGCTAACTAAAATTTGTATTGCAAAGGTAACATTCCTGGTACATCATCAGGGGCGGCCGACAGCAGTCCCTTAGCAAAGGACAGGATAAAGGCATACAAAAAAACATGTCCTAAACCATCACAAAAAGGCAAATGATGGGTTCTTGGAACAACAGGCTACTGGTAGACAGTTGGATACTTGATTATGCAAACCTGACACAAACCGCTCAGACATACTAACGAATGGACTGACCCGACGGACCTCGTGACATGCGACACCAGCGACGACGCTGCTTTGGGGACCTTAAAAAAGCCCCTATGGCTTCAGCTACTTTAGGGTTGCCTTTGGGCCAAAAGCGCCCCTTCACACAGACTGTGGGGGAGTGAAATGGATACATGACATCGGTACTGTTGCAGGAACCTGGGGGCAAGATGCGCCCTATTGCATATTTCTCATCTAAATTGGACCCGGTGGCAGCAGGTCTACCGCACTGTTTGAAGGCCGTAGCAGGGGCGGCAATGGCAGTTGCCGCCAGCAGGGGGCTGGTGGGGTACATGCCATTAACTTTGCTTGTACCCCATGAGGATTCATCTATTTCTGTTAACGTAAGAGCAAATCACATCTAACAGATGACGATCTTGTCATAGCTATAACGTGTTTGCTTCTATGCCTAAATTACTTTGAAAAGATGTACTGTTTGACGCCAGACGCTTGCTGCACACCCCTGACAAAGATGGGAGAACGGACGACTGTGGTAAGCAACATTAATGAGTTGTGCACACCACGTGTGGACCTGAAGACACAACACTACCACCTGGGATGATTACTGTATGTTGAACGGTTCTAGCCGGAAGAATGTGATCACAGGTGTGAGTGAAGTGGGCTATGCCATTGCCAGCGGATGCGTGGTGGAATCAGCAAGGTTACCATCTAACCTTTCAGCCCAGGCAGCTGAGCTGTTCGCCCTGACCAGAGCATGTTTACTTTCAGAGGGTAAGCAAGTTACCATATACACTGACGTAAGATATGCTTTCGGTGTTGTTCATGATTTTGGCACACTATGGAAGATGCGAGGCTTCCTCACATCCACGGGCCAACGAATTAACCATTCACAATTGGTTGCTTTACATTTACATTTAGGGCATTTAGCAGACGCTTTTATCCAAAGCGACTTACAATAAGTATATTTGTCATAGAACGTGCAACAATATATCGCTATCGGTAAACAGGTAAGGATGTTCATAGAACCAAGTGCAAGTACAACAATCACTCAGGCTACACCAATTCCCTGTGTTACAGCAATTGATAGCAGCTACTGCAGTTGCTAAACACAGTTAAGGTACTATAATACAATACAACATAATCAATACAGGGTAACAATGGTGGCCAAGGGGGGGGTGGCTATGCAGAGTGAGGTGGCTCTGAACAGGTGAAGTCTTGAGTCTTTTCGGAGATAGTGAGTGACTCTGTGTCCCTGAAGAACGGCAGGGAGCTCGTTCCAGCCACTGAGGTCAAAACCGAGAAGAGTTTGTGACTTTTGATGAACGACCTTTGTTAGCTCTTAGTGATGGAGGTACCGAGACCGTCCAGCTGAGGTAGTTGCGCGGAGCGATCGATGCTGGGGTGTGGTGGCTTTTAGCAATGCTTGGAGTAGGCAGGGGCAGTTCCAATCGACTGCCTTGTATGCGCAGTACATCGCGTCTTAAATTTGATGTGAGCTACTACAGGGAGCCAGTGGAGGTCCGAAGAGGGGGGTCACATGGGAGAACTTCGGTAGGTTGAACCGAGGCGTGCTGCCGCATTCTGGATGCGCTGCAAAGGTTTTAAATTCGCAGAGGCAGGAAGTCCAGCAGGAGGAGTTGCAGGTAGTCGACGGGAGATGCCAGTGATTGGACAGGAAGTGAGCTGCTTCCCTTGTAGGAAGGGCCGGATTCTGCGGATGGTTGTAAAGTGCAAATCCTGCAGGATGGGCCACCGCAGTGATTGTTGCGGTTGCAGCTAAAACTGATTGTCCAATACCACAAGCCGAGGTTTCTGGCAATTGAGAAGGAGATACAGTGAATGTTCTCAACGGTGACCAGTAGTCATGTGTGGGCAATCTTTCCCTGGGATTTTATGGCAGGATCTCGTTTTGTTGAGGTTAAGCCACAGGTGATGGGCAGTTGTCCAGGTGCTGACCGTCCGCCAGACATTCCGATAATGCGGTGTTTGGCAATCAAGGGCTTTGTCGCGATGAGGGGAAAGCGAGGAATAGCTGAGTGTCGTCAGCATAGCAGTGGATATGAAAAGCCATGTGACGCAATTACAGAGCCCAGAATCTGTATAGAGGGAGAACAGAAGGGTCCCAGTAACAGAGCTTGAAGGACCCCAGTTTCAAGCGTGCAGGTTTGGACAAGGAGCCATTCCCATGTCACCTTGATAGGTGCGGTTCATCAGGTAGATGTGAACCAGGAACAGAGCAGGATTCAGCGATGCCAAGTTCGCAAGAGTGGCCAAAGGAGCGAATCTGGTGGTTCACCGTGTCAAATGCTGGCGGACAGTCGAGGAAATGAGAACTGATGAGAGGGTAGAGGCTCTTGGCAGCAACGGAGGGACTCAGTCACCACGAGGAGAGCCGTGCTCAGTAGAGGTGTGCTTCTTTGAAGCCTGACTGGTGAGGAATCGAGCAGGTTGTTAGATGAGAGGAGGAGGACAGTTGGTTAGCCATGGTCGTTCCAGTGTTTTTAGAGAGGAAGGAAGAAGAGATACCGGTCTGTAGTTCTGGATGTCGGCCAGTATTACAGAGTTGGTTTTTTGAGAAGAGGCTTTTATTCTAAGCGTCAATGCATCTTTTGTTTGTCGATTGTCGAGGCAACACAGGGGCTAAGGACTTGGTGTCCAGAGGGAACGTTATAGCAGACAAGGGGGCTAAGGTGGCTGCCCAGGCCCCGCTGGCCTCTACCTTACAGATGACACAACTAACACCCACAGTCACGATCGAGGAATTGGCGAAGGCTCAGACTAAGGCCTTGCCCGCAGAGCGGCAACTATGGAAATCAGCTGGTGCAGAATACCGAGCTGGGCTGGGGTACGGCCCAAATGGGCGCCCATGCTTACCAAAATGTTTATTCCCTATCTACGCTAATATGGCACACGGTAGAGACCATGTGTCACAGGGGGGAATGGTAGATAGCATTGACCAACACTGGTATACACAAGGATTTTCAAACTATGCACAAAGCTTTTGTGCCAAGTGTATTGTGTGCGTCACCAACAACATAGGAAGGGGTCAGAAAGTCGCAACCACTAACCAACCACCACCATCACTACCATTTGATCATCTGATGATGGATTTTATAGAATTAACACCATGTGAGGGAAAGAAATATTGTTTGGTGATAGTGGACAGGTTTTCCAAATGGGTTGAGGTATTTCCCACCAAAGCGGTGATTCTGCAGCCTGTCCAAGCTATAGAAGCTTTGAATCAAAGAAATCATCCCTAGGTGGGGAATCCCAAAGAAATTGTCCAGTGACAATGTTCAGTCACTTTTGTGAACCAAGCCATACATCAGTTGTCCAAATATGTAGGAATTGACATACGCACACATTGTGCATACCATCCTCAGAAGTGGTGCGCAGTGGAGAGGGAGAATGGTACTCTAAAGAACCAAACTATAGCCAAAGCAGCTGCGGATACAGGTATGTCATGGCTTAAAGGTTCTGCGCAATGGTCCTGCAAAGCCATGAGGGGACGCACCAGAGTGAAGGTAGGTCTGTCCCCCGATGAACTCCTGATGGGACGGCCGATGCCAATGGGGACAGGTGCACCACACAACAACAACTTGAACACAGAATTTTTTCATCACAACATCATTAATTACTGTATTAACCTCTCTCGAACCTTGCATTCCATCCGGACACAGGTGAAAGAGGTTTTACCGTTGTCCAAGGAAGGGCAACTCCATGATCTACAACCAGGCGATTGGATTGTGGTGAAGGAATTATCGGCAGGCGGACCTGGAACACACCAAGGTGGTTTGGGACCATTCCAAGTCCTGTTGATCACACTTCGCAGTCAAGGTAGCTGAGAGGGCCACCTGGATCCACGCCAGCCACTGCAACAGGCACCACCACTCAAGCCAACGTCCTTTCCGACCCAACCCCCTAGGCCGTCACCCCAACACTGATAGAGGGTGAAGTGCTTCTAACTCACCCTCACGCACACACAATCACGTCAGATCCAGGCCCAGAAACTTTTTCTGGCCAGGGGAGAGACGCGGCCAGAATCAACATCAATCAACATGGATGCCAGATCCAGACGACGGGTCTCCGTTCAGAGGCTCGGATGGAGGATCCGAGGAACCATTTGTGGTCTGGTTGTTTTAAGTGCCATTATGTTTATGCCATCATTGCTAATGTACAAACTATTGAAGACACCAGAACCACATGCAAATCAAATACCGGTGGGAATAAGGGCCAAACGAGAAGTGAGACCTGAAATAGATAATTCAATAATTTGGTTAATGCACAAGGCAGTAAAACATCTTAAGAAAACAAATTGTTGGATGTGCATGCACATACCCAGCAGCGTTGAAGGGCCAGTCGTGGCAGCAGTTCCGCTGTCCCACCTACAATTTATAACTACGAATTGGCGAAACTTAACATCAAATAACATGAATGTTGCTTGTGATGACCCAAAAGATGCAGCTTTGCCGCAAGAGTATTACCTAACAGCGCCGGACATTGCCAACCGGATAGAAAGGGTGGCGAGGGAACACACCCCACAGGGATTCAATCAAACACGATCATTGGGATGGCGTTAATGTCAAGAATAAAAGGTAACTTTGGTAATCTCTTAACAGTGAAGTCATATCATGTGCAAACAGACTGTGCGGCTGATGAAAGCGGAATACACTGTAACTGCCCACCTGTTGGAGCAATATGCAATAGACCACATAACATTCCATGGGTCGATTGTTCAACGGTGCTAACCACATCAAGGTTAACACCACCAACCCTGCGTTCGACCCAATGTGCAGAAACCAGGTGTGGACTTCCACACTCCACTAACCCCACGTTACAAAGGGAAAAATCATCTCGTCATCAGTTCACGATAACCAAATTGTATAACGTTACGGATTGCATAAATATTACCCAACTTTACCCGAACCCCAAGGACGTAGTCCACCTGGTAAATAGCAATTGCATCGGCCCATTACGCAAATTAACCCTGAATGCATCAAAACAGATCAGTTCTAAATCAATAGCTCTACCAACCGGAGTGTTTCTCGCATGCAGCAGGAAAATGTACAGCTATGTACCGAATGGTGGAGGGTACATGTTATTTAGCATACGCGGTCCCAATGCTTCGTGAAGTAACCCCGCAAGAAATGCAGGTGTTAAACGGACATCATGCCAAACACAAACGGGATCTCAAAAGATTTCTTGGCATGATAATACCGGGATATGGGGGTTGTATTTGAACCATCAGGAGACAAAGGCCCTTTCCACACGCATTAGAGGCTCACATTAATAGGCACAGACAGGGTCGTCACCGGCCATGTCAGTGCCAATCGAGGTCGAGGAGTTTACTAAGGTGGCACTCCAAAATCGCATGGCATTAAGATTAATCCTTGCCCTCAACCAGGAGGTGTATGTAAATTAATTGGCTCAGAATGTGGCTCATATGTACACTCAGCAAACCTGTCGAGAGATTCCACAAGGAAAACAATAAAGCCATTGAAAACCTTGATAAAATTACTTCCTGGGATATCGAAAGTGTTTTGGGAGTTGGTTCTCAGATTGGAGCGCACCCTTTATAAGGAATACGATAATGTTTTTTGTGATGATAATGATCATGGTAATAATCCTAATTATGACAATTGCATGCATTAAAGCTTGTGTGGTCAAATTAACCACAGCCACGGTTTCCCAATTTATAATAGTTGAACCAATACAAAACAAACTGCTGGCATTGACGCCGGTATCAAGAACCTACACAACCTCGGATTGGAATGACAGCTCGAGCAGTGATGAAGAGTAAAATAAACTGTATTTCCCACCCAAAATAATGAGAACAACCTCCCGTAAAAACTGAATTATTTTTATTTTTATTTTATATTTTGTGATTATAAATAATCAAAGGGGGGATGTATGATGGAAAATCTACATGTTGTTACATTTTGTTATTCTTAACTTTAGTTTACTATTCTGTGTGTGATCTGTGTGTTGGAAAATCTGCATGTTGTATTGTGTTGTATTTTCTTTATGCATGAACTTCTTGTTGTAGTTAGTTTTTGTGATGAAAATCTTCCCTGCCTGCTCAGTTTGCAGAGGGTCAACCAAAGTGTGAACCTTGGATGTTCCGAGTGATAGCCTCCAGTTGTCATTCCGTTCCTCTCCTCTCCTTTTGATGTAACTGTTCTCGTATATATAACCCAATCTGACCTTTTTTATATGGGCCTGTTCCTCTGTCCCCTGGGCAGCGGAGGTAATGAAGGGGTCATAAGGCAAGGCCGCAAACCTGTATTTATGACACCTTGGAGAGCTTCAATCAAAAGATTACCATCTGGTTAAACAAAGACTTTTGGTGGATTGAGGGGGCGGCTCCCCTACAGAGCCCAACCAGAAGTGAATAAGAACTCATTACTTTAACCCCTCAGTGGACTTCTCCCTGCGAGCCTTCTGATAGACGCCGGGCGAACTCCCATCTGAGGCCTCAGATTAATATTGTATGTCTGTTGAAATTATTTGTTGATGCATGTTATGATGCGTTTTTGTTTGTATTAATCTTTACAAATATATATGACCATAGTTGTACACAAGTATTGCGAGTCGTTTGTACCATAAATATCTCATCTGCCTTAGACGCAATATCTGACATAGGAACGGTAGGAACTCCGTAGACAAAGAAATTGCCACAACAACAGCCACATACATAAACTTACGCCAGTTCTTCAGGATGCACTCATAAGAATTGGTGGAAGGTTGGTCAAGTCTGCATTGCCTCATGAAGCTAAACACCCCGCCGTTCTGCCAAGAAACCATCACATAACAACTCTAATTATCAGACAAGTGCATGAAACCATTGGACACAATGGGCGGAACCATACCCTGTCTTGCCTCAGGCAAAAGTATTGGATACCAAAGGCAAACTCTGCGGTCAGGGCAGTGATCGCAAGGTGTGTCTGCTGTAGAACATTAAGTGGCGTCAGAGGTTCACAGTACATGTCAGGCTTACCTCAGGACAAATTGTTACCAGGGGAACCACCTTTCACTAATGTGGGCATTGACTTTTTTGGCCCATTTGAAATAAGGATGGGAAGAACCAATTTGAAGTGTGCCTGAACATCAGAGCCGTGCACTTGGAAGTTGCACATACTCTAAATACCGACTCTTGCATTAATGCAATCAGAAGATTTGTAGCAAGACGAGGCACAGTCAAGACCATACGATCTGATAACGGAACCAATCTCGTAAGAGCAGAACAAGAACTGCGAGAGTCTATTCAAGATCTGGACAATCTTAAAATTCATTCCACCTTTCTTAAGAAAGGCATATCATGGACAACCCACCTGCTGGCTAACACCACGGTGGAGTATGGGAAAGGCAAATAAGAACATTCGGACGCATTCTTGGAGCTTTAGTATTGGAACAGACTCTGGACGAGGAGGGATTGATCACATTACTTTGTGAGGTTGAAGCCATAATGAATGACAGGCCCATCTCTAAAGCTTCCAATGACCCTCTGGATCTGGAGCCTCTCACACCAAATCATCTCCTTCTCCTTAAAGGAAAGCCTTCATTGCCACCTTGAGTATTCAACTTAGAGGACTGTTTCGCCAAAAGAAGATGGCGCCAAGTACAGTACATGGTGGACCTCTTTTGGAAGAGGTGGACAAGAGAATACCTGCCAGAACTGCAAGAAAGTGGACTAATAAAAGGAGAAACTTTGTTGCTGGCAAAACTGTCCTCATAATAGATGACACTGCTCCCAGAAACTCATGGTTCATAGGCTGAATCACACAAAATCTGCCTGACAAAAAAGGATTTGTGAGGCAAGTGTAAGTGCAGTCCAAGACCACCTCCTCTCTCTCTCTCTCTCTCTCTCTCTCTCTCTCTCTCTCTCTCTTCTCTCTCTCTCTCTCTCTCTCTCTCTCTCTCTCTCTCTCTCTCTCTCTCTCTCTCTCTCTCTCTCTCTCTCTCTCTCTCCTAAAGGACTATGAAGTACAAAAAAATTTGACTTGAATGTTGTAAATATGTAATGTATGAGCTGCGATGTGATCTCAATAAGGATATGTTTAGAATTTGTTCTGACTTCTATAAATGTTTGTTGTTGTAATTGTACTGTTTATCTACAGAACATTTAGGGGCCAGAATATTGGAGCCAGAATGGGTTATGTTTTTTGTTATTATTTATAGTTATGAAATGTTAGGATAAACTATGCAATTTAGGATTTGCATTTATCATAATTTAATTTAATAATATTTTTGTTGTTATTTGGATTTGCTTTGTGGCATTGTGAAGCAATGTGGAGGTGCGAACTGGCGTTTGGGCACGAGCCACTTTGACAGGTGACTGCAGCACCTGACCTGATAGAGCTACTTAAAGCAGGCTAGTGGCGTCGTTCATTGGGACAATTGGCAAGGCATGCAGCCAAAAGGTTTTTTGACCGTATCAAGCGCTATTTTTGGAACTTTGGAACTCGTTTTGATCCACCTCCATTCGCACGTCTAGGTTGCTCAAACCTTCTAAACTCAAGGTACATAATCCATTTTCATCTTCACTACAATAAATAACTTATAATTCACGAAAGATCCGACTATTGATTTAGTGCTTGAAGCGCGTCACCCTACGGCTGGACTTGGAAAATGCTTTTACAGTCGGGTTGGAGTCCCAGAGAAAGAGTTCTGTCTGGGTTAGAGTCCCGACGTCTGTCTGTGTTGGAGTCCCAGAATAAGGCCATTAGTTTGTGGTTAGAGTCCCGACTTGTGTCTGGGTTAGAGTCTTGGAATCTGGGTTAGAGTCCTAGAATAGAGTTCAGGTTGGAGTCCCAGAGAAAGTACCATGTTCCTTTAGGTCGGCTTGGAGTCCCAACGTGGGACGTGGGTACCAGAGAGACTGTTGATCTGATCTTAAATACATTGCACTTTCTATTTTACAAATTTCTCTGCATATGTTTTCTTTTACTTACTAAAATGCCTTTTTAACTTCTCCTTTATTTTCTATTTTAACCAGAAAGATACATTGCACTTTCTATTTTACTAATTTCTTTGCATATGTTTATGCAAATGTGTTTGTATCTATTATTTTATTGTATGACAATGTTTATATGTGAAGCACTTTGAGTCTGCCTTGTGTATGAAAAGTGCTGTATAAATAAAGTGGCCTTGCCTTGCCTTACAATAATATATTTGTTAAAGCTCATCTACAAAATAACTTCTGATAATTATAACATAGAAAAGAAATACAAAAATACCACAGCACAGTTGGGCCACATTTATTGTGCATGAGCATGATTTACTTTTCATAAATCTGCCAAATATGTATTAAGCCCTATGAAGTGCAACTGGGAAGCCTAATAGTACCTGAGACATTAAAATAGACCTTGTTACGATTCTGTACAAACTGGAGGTAACAGCACATCACCAATAATAATAATATTAGATACCATTATATTATTAGTGAACAATAATTACTTTGAGGATCTCAATCGTTTAGTTAAATTCTCTCAAGTGGTTTAAAACGATGTGAACATCAGCAGCCCAGCGGAGACGGAGCGAAGAAGTAGAGGGCCAGCAGGATGAGGTAGACCACCACCAGAGCAGTACCTGGTCACACAAGAACACGCCAACACGGGGATATAATTCAAGGGTTCTGGGTCAATACAGTCAGGTCATTCATTACAAACATTAAGGCTAGGGTAGGTGATTACTTATATTTCTGTTATACTTGTTGAACTTCTGCTCAACAGAAGTTCTACAAGAAGCCCAGTAAGTCATGTCATTTGGTCTTTATAAAATAATTGGATGGCTAACTTGTCTGTCTAGCTAGCTACGTGTGCATAATCTCATTGCCCTTAACAGCAGCCTTCCACCAGGCTGAGCAGACCTGTTGCTAAAGCTAGTGATGGAGCCCCTTGTTTGGAGAGGGTTTGGATACTTTAAAAAATCTAACTGGCTGGTTTCTCCACATGGCCTACCCTGGCTTAGATGTCAATAGTCATTTCTGACTGCAGTACATGAGGACCAACCTTTGGAAACCATTTACCCTTCACTCTTGTTCTCAAGTTATCTCATGAATGAAGACATCTTCATGAATTACATTAGCTGCTAGGTTTGACATGAATAGAAAAGCCTTCTTAGTTAATTTGCGGAGATAATGTCAAAAGGTTAGGTTGTTCCATTCAGGCCATCAGGTGGTTTGTGAGGTTGGACTCCCCCTCTAATATTCCGATCACATTCTATTTACCTATTTTTGATCATGTGGGAATTAGCCTGATGTTCTCAAGGCAACTCATGCATACAGCTTATCTGGCCAAGAGGCGTTCCTCAGAGCCTTACATGGACAGTTCCGGAGTCAATGGGGAGCATAAATAGGGGTTCTGGACCGGCTAGTAGTATTAACACTGTCTCCCCTGCAGCTTAGCAAGATGTCTGCCCTGAAGTACGCTCTGAGCCTGCTGGCTCTCCTTGTGGTCTCCACCTGGGCTGAGGTAACATCTCTACATGTTTCTAATATAATCAAATCATTTTTGAACTGTAAGCTTCATTAACTGTTTCTATTGAGACATTTATGTACCCATACCTCATCCATGTTTGAGTGTTGGATTGTGTTGAATTATCTGTTGGATCCAAGCCTGTGACAATGACCACATGTTAATGTCATTGGCTAAATCCAAAACGTCATCCTATCATCTGACCATATTAATCTGGAAGGATCCCTGACATCCTGTCTGTGTTTGGTTCACTACAGGAACGTCCGGTGTCTGAGCTCCTCTGGGAAGCTAACAAGGATGTCGGTAAGTACAGCCGAGTAAAGCATATTGAGATCAGTGTTTCCTTGTTTCCACAACATGTTCACGCTATAGAAACCCACACATCCAGCCGCAGACCATATAGCAATGAGTAGTATAGCTCGGCAGCTGTTTCTGGTGCCATAGTATACAGGCTGGGCTGTCTATCTACCTCAACTAGGACAGTAGGATTCCACCCGTTTGTAAAAACCCATCTGCCTTTAAATTCAGCTCAAAAATAACAATAATTATAAATAATAAATGTTATACCATATCTATAATTAATATTAATGTAATGACTAGATATATATAAAAAAGAATAACTTATAACTATAATACTGTATATATATATATATATATATTTTTTTTTATTTTTTTTTTTTTTTCCCAACCGATTGAGGATTGGTCATGTTGCAAGGTCGTGCCGCATAGTCTGACACGAAATTATAGACAGACAAACAGACAAACACACACAAACATATAGACACAACACACACACACACACACACACACACACACACACACACACACACACACACACACACACACACACACACACACACACACACACACACACACCACACCCCGTTGGTGGTCTTGGAAACACTGTATAAATAAAATGTCTTCTTCTTGTTGTCATTAGTCCGCACTGAGGACGAGCCCTACGTGGTGGACGACATCGCCTACGACAACGAGATGGAGAGGAATGCTGACCCCTGCACTTCCCGCGGCTGCATGTGGGAAAAGTCTGGCGACGGCAACATCTACGTGCCCTACACCATCTCCAGCCAGTACTGTAGGTGCAGCCTGTTGTCACACGAGACCCCCCTGAATACAGAGTCACTCACTTTATTAGAAATATTTGACCCAGAACTCCATATAAAAACCCAGAGTATTCAAACAATTTAAATAACAAATGTTTGCTCCCTTTCTTAGGATTATTATGTTTATTTAAAAGGACGGTAATCATAAAAACATTACTTCCCCCTTTAGTACAAATAGTTCAAGCACAGCTGAACATAGATTGATTAATTATAGCCTCACTTGACTGACCTCCAACGACCTCTGTCCCTGACTCCTCCCCCTTCCCCTACCTGTCCCTGACTCCTCCCCCTTCCCCTACCTGTCCCTGACTCCTCCCCCTTCCCCTACCTGTCCCTGACTCCTCCCTCTTCCCTGCAGCCTCCCGCGAGCAGTCCATCATCGAACGCGGCCTGCAGTCCTTCACTGACTTCTCCTGCATCCGCTTCGTCAAGCGCAGCAACCAGAGGGGTTACCTCAGCATCCAGTCCCTCAGCGGGTGAGGAGCGCGTGCCCGTGCACGTGTGTGTGTGTGTGTGTGTGTGTGTGTATGTATGTGTGTGTGTGTTTAGTCCCAGAAAGGAGCAACAAGAACTATGAACCTACTTACGGTTGTCTTCGGTCTCTTAACATTTGACCACATTCTACATCATAAGGCCCTTACTGTATTCTTATTGAGCTCCAGACTTCAAAAATCACCTCTAAAGTAGTTCACCCAGTTTTAGGATGTTGTTTTTGTTTGGACGAATGGCTTTTGATCAATACATTCACTTCATGGTGTATTTATATGTAGACGGTGAAATCAATACTTTCCCAACACTTTCCCATTCAAATAAATCCGGCCTGACTCCGACCGCCTCTCTGATCGTAGGTGCTATTCCTTCGTGGGTCGCACCGGTAACTCCCAGACGGTGTCCCTGAGTCGTCAGGGCTGCCTGTATCACAACACTGTGCAGCACGAGCTGCTGCACGCCCTGGGCTTCAACCATGAGCAGACCCGCTCCGACCGTGACCAGCACATTAGGGTGCTGCTGCAGAACGTCCACTCGGGTCAGTGGCTCAGTCCTCATCCAGGGACTCTCTCGCACGCACACACACGCACACACACACACCTATAACCCCTCTGGTCCATCCTCCACAGGCATGGAGCACAACTTCACAAGATCGCCACTCTGAACCAGGCCACCCCCTACGACTACAACTCTGTCATGCAGTACCACAAGTGAGTCTGACCCCATCAGCCTGATGCCCTCTCAACCACATCCGCAAAGAAAGAAAAGTGAAATAACTGCATTGCTGTTTGACCTTACGCCTCCAAACACCAAAGAAGAGTGGTCGCTCTTTGGTGTTTGGAGGATATTTAATCATTGTGTGAAGCAAGTAAAAACGACATCCCGTTTGTTTTGGACCAGAGTCCATGTAGAGGAGGAGTGTGTCAGAGTATGTGCTGCTAAGTGTTCTGCATGCTTCCAGGTACGCCTTCTCCAAGAACTACCAGCCCACCATGGTGCCCATCCCCAACCAGAACGCCGTAATCGGCACGGCCACCCAGATGAGCCAGAACGACATCATCAGGCTGAACAGGCTGTACAAGTGCTGAGCGGGTGAGTCAGTCTACACCGGTCCTCCTTGTTTCAGAACCCCTGTGGAGTAAGGCCCTCATAACAAGCTCAGGGGTTCAATTACCGAGGTAGAATATATTGATGAAGCAATGGCCCAAGTCTTCCATTCCTCATGTAGATTCATGTGTACACAACGTTGCATTAACGATAGGATGTGATACTGAGTGAGCGGTCATTTTTTCTATGCTGTTCATCCAATGATAGCTTCATTTTTCCATTTCTCTGCTTCGTCTTTGTAACAGGTGACCAGAACTCCCATTGTCATTGGAGAAACAACTTCCAATCACAGTGGAGTCCAGAATCATTGGTTTATAGTCTGAGGGTTTATTGAGCCAATCACAAGCCTTGACCTTGTGTTGTACCTTTCCTTAATAAACCATAGACATCAACCAAGCCTTTGTGTTCATTGACCTTCATTTGACCCTTCTGAATCCTGGTCCAGGCCTTGACCATCTTTTACCTGATAGTAACAAAATACAGATGTGCACAGGGTGCATCTCAGCAAGGGGAAGATAGTTAGAGGGCAAAGCCACCAATGTTTGAGTCAAGAAGCCTATTAAGGTCATGCATCCACCATGGATTAAAGTGATGAGGTCATGAATCCACCATGGATGAAGTGATGAGGTCATGAATCCACCACGGATGAAGTTTGATAGCAATTTACTTATTTTTTATTGTTTCCAAAAACAATGTAGCATGCAGTGTTCTCTATTCTGGTCTTTGCTGATGTTGCTTTGAACCTGACAGGCAAATGTTTCATCCATATACAGCAGTTACAGGACCAATCAGCTTCATGATGAGTTACAGGACCAATCAGCTTCATGATGAGTTACAGGACCAATCAGCTTCATGATGAGTTACAGGACCAATCAGCTTCATGGATGAGTTAGAGGACCAATCAGCTTCATGATGAGTTACAGGACCAATCAGCTTCATGATGAGTTACAGGACCAATCAGCTTCATGATGAGTTACAGGACCAATCAGCTTCATGATGAGTTACAGGACCAATCAGCTTCATGATGAGTTAGAGGACCAATCAGCTTCATGATGAGTTAGAGGACCAATCAGCTTCATGTGAGTTAGAGGACCAATCAGCTTCATGATGAGTTAGAGGACCAATCAGCTTCATGATGAGTTACAGGACCAATCAGCTTCATGATAAGTTAGAGGACCAATCAGCTTCATGATGAGTTACAGGACCAATCAGCTTCATGATAAGTTAGAGGACCAATCAGCTTCATGATGAGTTAGAGGACCAATCAGCTTCATGATGAGTTAGAGGACCAATCAGCTTCATGATGAGTTAGAGACCAATCAGTTATGAGAGTAGAGGACCAATCAGCTTCATGATGAGTTAGAGGACCAATCAGCTTCATGATCAGTTAGAGACCAATCAGCTTCATATGAGTAGAGGACCAATCAGCTTCATGATGAGTTAGAGGACCAATCAGCTTCATGATGAGTTAGAGGACCAATCAGCTTCATGATGAGTTAGAGGACCAATCAGCTTCATGATGAGTTAGAGGACCAATCAGCTTCATGATGAGTTAGAGGACCAATCAGCTTCATGATGAGTTAGAGGACCAATCAGCTTCATGATGAGTTAGAGGACCAATCAGCTTCATGATGAGTTAGAGGACCAATCAGCTTCATGATGAGTTGGAGGTCTTTGGCTGAAGGGTGGATCCAGGACAAGAAGGGCAGAAGACGTGCTCAATGAATTCAAGTCTTTTAATAATTCTTAGCTGAAGGATGATCCAGGACAAGAACGGAAGTAAGACGTAGTCTCAATGAATTCAAGTCTTTTAATAATCTAGTAGGATCTAGTTACAATAACATATTTGTCAAGGCTCATCTACAAAATAACTTCTGATAACATAGAAAAGAAATACAGAAATACCACAGGCACAGTTGGGCCACATTTATTGTGCATGAGCATGATTTACTTCATAAATCTGCCAAATATGTTATAAGCCCTATAAAGTGCAACTGGGAAGCCTAATAGTACCTGAGACATTAAAATAGACCTTGTTACGTTTCTGTACAAACTGGAGGTAACAGCACATCACCAATAATAATAATAATAGATACCATTATATTATTAGTCAACAATATTTACTTTGAAGATCTCAATCATTTAGTTAAAATCTCTTAAGTGGTTTATAAAACGATCAGCAGCCCAGCGGAGACGGAGCGAAGAAGTAGAGGGCCAGCAGGATGAGGTAGACCACCACCAGAGCAGTACCTGGTCACACAAGAACACGCCAACACGGGGACATAGCTCAAGGGTTCTGGGTCAATACAGTCAGGTCATTCATTACAAACATTAAGGCTAGGGTAGGTGATTACTTATATTTCTGTCATACTTGTTGAACTTGTTTATATGCCGCCAGCATCGATAAATATAATGGTATCTGTAAGAAGCCCAATAACTCATGTCATTTGGTCTTAATAAAATAATTGGATGGCTAACTTGTCTGTCTAGCTAGCTACGTGTGCATAATCTCATTGCCCTTAACAGCAGCCTTCCACCAGGCTGAGCAGACCTGTTGCTAAAGCTAGTGAGGGAGCCCCTTGCTTGGAGAGGGGTTGGATACTTTAAAAAATCTAAATCTGACTGGTTTCTCCACATGGCCTACCCTGGCTTAGATGTCAATAGAGTCATATCTGACTGCAGTACATAGAGGACCAACCTTTGGAAACCATTTCACCCTTCACTATTGTTCTGAAGTTATCCCATGAATGAAGACATCTTCATGAATTACATGAGCTGCTAGGTTTGACATGAATAGAAAAGCCTTCTTAGTTCATTTGCAGAGATAATGTCAAAAGGTTACTGACTTGCATATTAACATGGAGTTCCTGTAAGGCCTTCTTCAGGTGCTTTGTGAGGTTGGACCGACCCTCTAACATTCTCAATCAATGGGCAGGAACAGGATTTTGTTCTTATAATGCCAAGCCGATATTTGTTTGTGTCTTGTGTATTGCTCATGTTCACTGTATTGTAACACATACCTGCCTGCCTCATGTCCCATCCGACCCCTCTGAGATGTGTCACCGTTGCCAGAATACAAGTGGGTCGGACGCAATTCGTTCATTTTTTAAATTAGACAGACGAAGACCGTAGAAGTTATTTAAAGTGCGTATTGGATGTTAGATACTACAGTGAAGAATCATATAGGAAAAAAATTCGAATACACAATTTTTTAGTTTTTATTAATAAATCTACACTACAAGTGGCATCTTGAGCCGTTTTTGTGATACAATTTTACTTCCGCATCTCAAACGCTCGTTTTCAAGCGTGATGTAGGAATTGGTAGACGGACGTTCTAATCATCATAGACTACATAGGCAACATAACAATGGATAACAGTTTCGGACCACTTCCGTACAATTTTGAGCCAGCTAGCCGTGAGGGAGAACAGCAACCACCTAATAGGGGGAGACACCATGGCAATAGGAGGAAGATAGAGTTGTGGTGTCAGGAGAATCAGTGGAGAATTGGGCAGGTGTCTTGGTGAGTAACTGGCATTAGCTTGAGTTAATATTAGCTAATGACAGCAAATGATGGCCACGTTTCAATATTTAACAGGCATAACTTTGCTAGTACTTGATTATCTATGAATCTACAGGATGTATAACTCCACACTATCTCTTACATAACTAGCCTACTACTGGAGGGATGGAGGGAGGGCGGACGGACGGGTGGGCGAGCAAGAGAGTGCGCGATCAAACTGAAAGAAACGAGCGAAGTTAACCTCACATTTCATTTTGATAGGTGCTTGTGTGGGAAATGCGAAACGATATTGTTTCCCTATCCTAAAGGCAGTATCGTATAGTAAGTATATAGTATATAGTAGTAGTAGTAGTATAGTAACGTTTCGAATCGTTGAATGAATCTCTGACCGGTCCGTGATCTTCACTGCCGCCGGTGGCTGAGCCCGAAGCTGCGGCTGGAGCGGCATGAATTGAGGGAATCACACCGGCTTTCAGCCTCACTCTTTTCTCGCTCCGAAAACCCATCTTGAACTCCATCATGTCCCCGGAAACATAGTCCTCAGGTCTAAAGTGAGCCGCGCAAATGAACGAGTATTTGGTGACAGAGGCGAGAAAAAAGTCCTTTCTCTTCACCTGAACAAAATGCACCCAGGCTCGAAAGCCTGCTCCATCCTTTCTCCGATCGGGGAAACTGTGAAATCGGTACCGCGGTGAATTTAGTTTTAGGTTGGATATTCGACGGATATTCAGTCCAGTTCCAGCCGCGACTTCACGGAGATTTGCCCGGCAATAGCAGCAGGAGAACGGTCAGCGCACCTCGCAGAGCCTCGCGGTGAATCGCTGGAAACTGATTTAGGGACTGTCAATAAATTACTTCACGTAAAAATATCAATACAAAATACTTGCAGTTTTTTCAATATTTTTCATTTCATGTGACCCAGTGACTCCAAACCAGTATCTAATTTTAATTATTAAACCAGAAGAATAAGACACACCACTTGTTATGGTGTTTTATTGCTTCCTCTATTTTATATGAATATTAATATTCAGAAATGACACTTTTCTTTCAATAGCGTTCCATGCCATGTGACCAAGTGACTCCAAACCAGTAGCCTATCCAATTGTAGAAGTAAACCCTAAGCATAAGACACACCACTTGTCATGGTATTTTAGTGCTTCCTCTATTTTATATGAATATTAATATGCAGGAATTATATTTCTTTCAATAGCTTCCATGCCATAAGACCCAGTGACTCCAAACCAGTATCAATTTGTAGAAGTAAACCCTATGCATAAGACACACGGCTTTTCATGGTATTTTAGTGCTTCCTCTATTTTATATGAATATTAATATGCAGGAATTATCATATTTCTTTCAATAGCTTCCATGCAATGTGACCCAGCGACTCCAAACCAATATTTAATTGTAGAAGTAAACCCTATGCATGAGACACACACCACTTTTCATGGTATTTTATTTGTGTGTTTCACCATTGCTAAAATACCATGAAAAGTGGTGTGTCTTATGCTTAGGGTTTACTTCTACAAATTGATACTGGTTTGGAGTCACTGGGTCACATGGCATGGAAGCTATTGAAAGAAATATGATAATTCCTGCATATTAATATTCATATAAAATAGAGGAAGCAATAAAATACCATAACAAGTGGTGTGTCTTATTCTTCTGGTTTTATAATACAATTAGATACTGGTTTGGAGTCACTGGGTCACATGAAATGAAAACTATTGAAAAAATTGCAAGTGTTTTGTATTGATATTTTTACGTGAAATAATTTATTGACGGTCCCTAAATCAGTTTCCAGCGATTCACCGCGCGGCTCTGCGAGGTGCGCTGACCGTTCTCCTGCTGCTATTGCCGGGCAAATCTCCGTGAAGTCGCGGCTGGAACTGGACTGAATATCCAACCTAAAACTAAATTCACCGCGGTCAAATCGGTGATGGTCGGACAGGAGGTCGGAGTTGGAACAACCCCCACAGATACAAAACCTCATCTCGCCGATTAAAAACTACTGCCATCAGGCAGGAGATACAGGTCCATGAAAACCAGAACAAACAGACTACAAAACAGTTTTTATCCAACAGCCATAACCTCACTAAATGTTGCTACCAGAGCATAGTTGTGTTGTGTATCACATCTGTGTAGGCACATTTATAAATGTGAATGTTTGTGTGGGTGTGTCTTATGTGTTTTTTAGTGTAGCTACTTAGTTGATTAGCTTTTATAGTTTTTTATTGATTTATTTATTTATACGTACTACCTCAATGTGATGTTTTTTTACTGAACAAGGACTGCACTTAATTTCGTTTGTACTTTGTACTGTTTACAATGTTACAATGACAATAAAGATTCTATTCTATTCTAACTACTCACAACTACGCATAGAGCTGAGGCAGCAACAGCGACCGCGTCTACCAATTCCTACGTAATATGACGCGTTTGACGTAGGCCTATCACATAAAAAAAACAACGGTTTTTGAAGCCTTGCTCAAAATAGGCACTTTAAAACTGGAATTTTTGCAGATACAATATTTTTAACTGATAAAATCCCGCATTTCAATTTCAAAGGGCAATTTTCAGAGAATGTTATGTATAAATATTTTAAAAAAAAATTAACTTCCAATACGCACTTTAAATGAAAAATAGTTTTATACTCGGTTGAAACCGAAACTGCAGTTGGGTTTGGTCACTGAACGTTCCATGAATGAACACCAGTGAGGTGGATCCTGTGAACTACGCTCCAATGGTGTGCATTCGATTTAAATAACGGGTTACCTGCCTTTTTATGGTCCCAATCAATGCGCTACAAATGAAATTCAAAATGAAAACCCTCAAATACAACTTAACACCAGACAATTACTTAATAACGCTTAAAATCAAAGTGCCGCAGCGGAATACTTCAATTTCAGCTGGATGAGTCATTAAAAACAACCGAATAGGGTTATTCCTTAATGCCTTGAATTTCTTCCCTATCACACAACAGGTTCATAGGGCCTTGCAACTTAATATTACAGGGTTCCTCAACTTACCTTGAAAATAGTCTGACTTCCCATCCATCAATATGTAGTTGACCACGATGACACTGAAGATGCTGGCCCACAGGTGCAGGTCGCTGAAGATCAGCACGAAGCCCACATCCTGAACACATATAAACAGCATTGGTCTGTTTGGTATTCCAGCGAGTAGGAATGTTTAACCTAATCATGTTGAGAAATTAGTCTTACATAGATGCCGTTGAATAAGACCAGCAGGGGAATCTGAAGCATGCAGACCTGTACAGCAATGCAGCTTCCCACCTCCAAGCTAGAAGGGAAGACAAACAGCTAAGTTTCCTCAGATTGTAAAAAAGTTGTGTCTGAACTTGTGAGGATGTGTAGGAAGGCTGGCTGGCTAAAGCTGGGGCCACATTACACTTTTTAGAGGCAGATTTTCGAAGGACCTCCACGTTCCAATGGGGCAGACGAGCCTCAGAGTCCAACACCATGATCATTATGCGTGTCGGTGAAATATCTAGAGCATACCAGTCGCCATGGTCCAGATTCTATCCAATATGTTTGCACTGGCTGACGCAAATTCAGCCATGAATTCAACATGCAGTCACTCTTTTTCACGACTTGAAAAGGGGATTCTTGCGCAAATTGTGATCTGATGAGCTCTACCACATCTCGAGGTCGTCAAGTTCATATTCGGATAACATTTATAGGTGTGTAGACAGCAGTCTGGGCACAATGTGGACAGAGAGGTGCGATTTAATACACCACCACAGCAGCGCTATGCTAGTGTACATTTCCCTTTTGGGTGTTGATGTCGGGAAATTCCTGTTGGGTCACTATTGTAAACTGGTTGAACACCTTTTAACCAGGACCTGTTCAGACCTGACAGTAACTGCGTCCTGGCCTGGAACCAGAAAGAAAAAACTGCATTCAAACTGAGAAACTGAAAGAAGAATGAGTGAGCTGTAAACGTTTGTCTATGTATGATTTTGCCAGGTTATCTTTTTTCATAGATATTTTCGCTAGTGAGTAATGTTAGTCATCTAGAAACACACTAATCCAAACTAACGGACCTACGAAACACTAAATAAGAAGCATCTAATAAAAATAGCTTTGTTTTTCATAACTGTGCACAGGAACAAAAGCAATCTTTTTCATGCAATTAGTTAAAATATCCATGATAGCTGAGAGTCAGCTGATTTAAAAAGTCACCCTTTGACTAAAATTGGTCAAGAAAGTTTGTCGTTGAAAAATAAAATAAAAATCAACCTCACTTTCTCTTTTTGCAACCAAATTGACGTCCCACATTAGTTTTATCTTTTGTTAACGTTTGATTGCATAAAACCACCATTAATGCAACTAAACATGGTTTGTCCAATCAATGTCCAGTAGCTTAGGGAGGGTTTCAGAGGAAAAAGGTAAAGATTGGCGATAAAGAACACATGCTCTTTATCGCCATCTGTTGGCCATATGGTGTAATTGCGATTGTTTGGCTTGGTGTCGTTTAATTCAATTAGCCAACAGTGGGGTCAAGTGTTAAAAACTGGTCCTTAAGATATCTAATCCAAGTTTATGGTGTCAATTTGGAAGGTTTTCAAAATAACAGCACCATGCACGACACCAAAACAACAGCAGGGTGCCACAGTCGAAATTAAGCACAACAACGTTTACATACTATTTGTTTCCTTCCCTTAGACTTTCTGTGCAAATCAGAAATAACCACAATTGCAAGACATTTCTTGTGGGACAATACACTCCCAAGTGAGGGAAACCCGACCTGCATTGGCCTGTTTCGTCTTATATTCAGGTTCTCCAAAGCCGACCCTTGGTGCTTGGCCCTGTTTGTCCCCGGGTGGCGGGTTCCCGGGGGGCGTAGGGTGTGCCCCCGGGAGGCGTGGCCCCAGCTTCAGCAACAATGAAGAGAGAGCGTCCATAGGCTGAACCCACCTGAGGTTGATGTTGTTCTGAAGGGCGAACTGGATCCCATTGACTATCTCTGGGATCTCTGGGACCATGGCGATGACTGTCACGCCTATGAAATACTGACCACAAAAGACGGTGATTCAAAACCCCCACACACATCCTGCATACACCTCAGAGCAGCCATGTTGGTGGTGTCCACCTGGGAGATGTTGGGCTGGTGCAGGATGGGCTGGATGTGCTGAGTGGCCAGGTCGGCGCACGCAGACATGAGCAGGGTGGCCATGATGAGGATCAGCAGGGACCTCCAGCGAGACCAGTGGACAACCGTCCCCCCCGGGGCCTCAGCTGGACAGACAGACACAGACAGACACAGACACAGACACACACACACACACAGTTGGGAGGCTGGTGGATCCAACATCAGTTCCACATTTCTTCAGGATATTTAAAGGTCCCATGGCATGTTACTTTATGGATGCTTTAATATAGATATTAGTGGGCCCCAATAATTGAAGACATTCCCGAAATTCAGCTGTGGTGCAGAGTTACAGCCACTACGAGCCAGTCGCACATTGCGCTTTCCCCAAAACGCTGTTTTGGTGTCTGTAGCTTTAATGCAAATGAGGAGGAGGGAGGCGGGTCAAAGGGGAGGGTGGGGGTGTGGCCCTGAGCAGCTGCGGCCACGGTGCCATGCGCTCTGTTTACAGTGGATGTATCGCAATGGCGAGGCGCACACAGCCTTTGGCCGTGTTTTGTAAATATTCTAGAACACTCGGGGTGCTCAGACGGAAGTTCTGGAGCTCTACATCTAAATAATATCATATTATACGTAGATATCTATATCATATAATATATATAATCACGGCCAAAAGCTGTGTGAGCCTCCAGACGATATTATGACTCTCAAACGACTGCGTCGAGTTCTTCGACGTCTCTGGTTCTTCCAAGTCCACATCAATCTGAAGTAGACTGAACCACGACATGGAGGAGAAAGGGATTGTTGACCGCAGTTGTCACCCGCCAGAGCCTCACTACCGAGGGACCACCGCTTTGGCAGCGGTCAGCGCCGAGGCTGTGGTCCCTCGGCAGCGGGCAGCGGGAAGCACGGAGCGGGGCTCAAGCGGGAGACAATCTCGGGCAACAATCCCTTTCTCCTCCATGTCGTGGTTCATGTACTTCAGGGAGTTAAAGCCAAAGTTTTTTTCCCCCAATTCCTTCTCAACCATGGCTGAGATAACCCCCACTACGAGTCTCGTTGTGGAAACACCGGAGATGAGACAAAGCCATCGTCTCTGAAATACGCCGAACACAGCACTAATCTGGCTCATAGTTTTCTCCAAAATTAATTTTGGAGAAAATTAAGTCTTAACGTTAAGTCAAAACGTTCACATTGCATCTCCTGCCAAAGCAGGAGATGCACTGTGAACGTTTTGCTTTGGCATAACACACAGGTTCGACGTCGTTCCGCCATTGCATTCAAATTCTGCACTAGCTCAGTCTCGACTCCTTCAGAATTTCTGTGGGTGGTTACGAACCAACCAAGGGGGCAGGTCTATGAATAATAATTTGACAACGCTACGTAGCAGTGTCACCTTATCCAGATTGGCTCATTTTTTCTGCCTTTTTCCTTTCATTGGCTATTGCATACAGCAGACAAACTGCATAGATTTCAAACTTACCACAGGTCACAAACTTATTGGGAAAAATGTGATTTTAATGGCATGAGATCTTTAAGGCACTTTACGATACTTTATTCTAGATTAAAAGAGGTACGATATGTAACATTGACTCCAATTGGCAACTGCAGTCTGGATTCACAACATTGGAGAGCTGCCTGTGTCCTCCCCAGACCTGAAGCTCAAGCGGGTTGCCAGGTTGGGGAAACTTCACAAACACGAGCATACGAAGAGCCGAGCTCTGGTCATGGAGCTTTTTAGAAAGAGGTGGGCTAGAATCTAGTACATCTCAGGTGATCCGGAATGTTTGCTGATTTCTACCCAGAGAAGGCAGCAGTAGGCTGTGCTTGTGTGCCAATTTGTTTCATAGCGATCGTGGGTGCTTTGAGAATAGTGAATAATAACCAAAACTAAAACAAATGTATTCCTTAATCTCGGACGCCATATCATGGTCATTTTATTTTATGATTGAGTACAGTAAGTAAGTATGTTTTTCTAAAGGTGGTTATGTCTTATATGATGTCCACATGGTAATCTATGCAATTTTGAAACAGTTTCTAAGAAAATTACATTAATCTAGAAAATAACTGAAAACACGTTTTTTTCTCTCTGCCTACCCGTTCACAAAACTCAAATATCTTGACCCGGTGACCGCTTCTGCCGTCTCTTTGAAACCCTCAAATCCAATCTACTGCAGCTTTAAGGAGTATTCCTTTGGATGTTATTGAACTTCAACGCTTCATCAGTTTCCTACCGTGTCCCTCTCCAACCTGGATGTCGTAGATGTGGGAGTGTGTCTTCAAGGTGAAGATCAGCCCGATGATGTAGGCCACGGGCAGAAGCACGCAGACCGAGTACACGAGCGGTCTGAAAGGGAGGAACATGACTCAGTAGCTCTGTCGTGTTAGTGCATGTATAATGGGGGTGACGGACTAGATCAATATCTTAATCAAATATATTCAAACAAAACAACATCAGAACTTACTCAACATGGTTATGGAACAGTGTAGAGTTGTTCTGTTGGAAATTGAAATGGAGTCCAAACATTATTTAGGTGCAGAGTATGTCATGTAAAGTCAAGTCTAGATGTCTGAAGATGGTGGTGTCAGCTACCAGATCGTAGTGGCAGTCGTGGCAGGTAAAGGTGGCGTTGCCTCCAGCAGAGGTTGTGCAGGCGTCACAGACCAGGTTCCCATAGGCCTTGGAGAACAGGGTGGGGGCAAACACACCTGCAGGCCCCAACAAAGCCCCCCTCTGGTGAGAACAGAACTCGGGCTAAGGCCCAGTGGGAGTGGTTTGTGGAGCGTGAGTGAGGGTGATGGTTAAAGGGCCTCCACCACTGGGGCTGGTCCTTACCTCCTACAGAGATGAAGAGCAGGGCAGAGCCCACCCCTGTAGACCGGCTGTTGAATCGCTGCTCGCTGTGTTTCAGCCCCCCAACCACCATGCTGATGCCCTGACACACACACAAACACACACAATTTAGTATAGTTGTAGATTATTAGAAAACATTTTAATTAAAACAAATGGGAGTTCCACGGAAAAAATAAATGCCTATGCGTATTTGCGGACCATGGGTTACATTTATAGCATAGAAATCAGGATGCACCCTAGCGGCAGCAAACGTAATTTGCAGCCAGGGTCGTCTAGCAACTCTCCCCTAGCTCGTGAGCTGGAAAACCAAACTGTGGTCAGGGCGATCACATCGTGCATAGAGTAGGGGGTCGGGCTTAACATAACGATGACTGAGTTGCGATGGTTCCGGTCAAGTCTGTGTGGTCCCTGCTACATGATTGATTGTAGCGCTATCCTATTGCCTGCAGAGGGAATTTGAAAGCCAACCCTTTATCCCACCCCTTGGATTGAGCCGTGCCAATGGAGTGTTCCCCGACCCATCTTGATGTAGGTCTGGCTTGCTATTAAGTCTATTACATTTAAACTTTGGTTTAAATATTACAGTGATTATCCAAGGGATAAGTAAATAAATATACCTATATATAAGAAAATATATGTCAGGGTATGAGAGTGCCCAGTCCAAGCCCACTAGATCTAACGGCAGCCATCCTAGGAGTGAAGACCTTATTGGTATGACTTTAACACCCGCCGCCAGTTGAAGACCCTGCTAGACCGACAAGAGACATACTTTAGACGTACTGGTTGTAATATTCATTAATTGTACTCCCCAAAGTTGAGTGGACGGTAGATTGCCCACTACCAGGGGAATCAGAGGTTGAGTGGAGCCCCCACTACCAGGAGAATCAGAGGTTGAGTGGAGGGTTTGAGCCCCCACTTCCAGGGAAATCAGAGGTTGAGTGGAGCCCCCACTACCAGGGGAATCAGAGGTTGTGGCCAGCAGGGGTTCAATGGTTTTAATAGTGACAGTTAGCAGCTATTTCAATGTTTAAATGAGGCAAAAAATACACCAACAAGCTCTTCCTAATAACAAGTTGGGTCATTGACTAAACATGATACAATCATTTTGATGGCGATCCGTCCCTGACAACAGCACCAGTGTGATTTCTAGTCTGGGGAACAGCTGCAGTGTCCTTTAAAGTGACCACGTGTCCCATTACTCACCGATGTGAGCAGGGCCGGTGCTTGGCATAGGCGAGCTAGGCGACAAATGCGTTGGGGGCGCCCTCTGGTGGCGGCCTTAATTAGTCAATTAGGCCCAATCCCATTTCTTTGCTCACTGTCTCAACCCTACATCTCAACCCTAACCCTACCCCTTACCCTCATTGCTCATGCTCATTGCTACCCCTAACCGATCCCCTACCAAATGGGACAACCCTACCCTGTGACGTCATCAAACCTGGGAAGATCTGGATATCATACGACATGAGCCCGGCAGCTCGCCGAGCCGCGGGCCGCCCGGTCCACTGCCGGGCCTGGCAGAGCCCTATTACGGGCCTCTGCAGCCCGGCCGTCGTGGACCGGGGTCGGGCGGCCCAGGGTCGGGGAGCTGCCGGGCTCATGTCGTATGATATCCAGATCTTCCGAGAGTCCGTTCTACAGCCCTAACACATTACCCCACATGCAATCAAATGGGCGAAATGGGACATTAAAATAGGGCAAGTGTTGACATGGAACTTGTGTTGCGGAGATCGCGAGGTAATTCGCTAACTAGCGATTAGTGCATGACAATTCAACCTCGCGGTGGTTATGTATCTGGTTATAACGAATGTCTATCATGCATTGAAACTACATTTCGATAAATATAACATTACTTATATAATATTACTAATATAATATAATATATTATATAATATTAATTATTAATTATTAATATTACTAATATAATATTACTAATATATATATATATATGTTATATTTATTATTATATTATATAATATAATATATTATATTAGTATATTTTTCACCTAGAGTCACTAGAACATGGAAGATCTGGATATCATACGACATGAGCCCGGCAGCTCCCCGACCGCGGGCCGCCTGGTCCCGTGGACCGGGGTCGGGCGGCCCAGGATCGGGGAGCTGCCGGGCTCATGTCGTATGATATCCAGATCTTCCGAGAGTCCGTTCTACAGCCCTAACACATTACCCCACATGCAATCAAATGGGCGAAATGGGACATTAAAATAAGGGCCAGTTTGTTTGACACACTCTGACTGCAAGTTTGTGTTTAGATTTTACAGGTTTGAGCTGGAACTCAAGTAATGTAACTGTGCCGTCACATGAACGCAGCACTCAAAGATGCACACCAGCTATTGGATTATTGTTCTGCGTTTATTATACTAGATGTATTATAACATGAAAGTATAGGAGACAGTATATGTACGATTATTTGTAGTGTTTTATTTAAAAAATAAATTTACTATATATATTTTTTTAAATCAATATATATATTTTTTTAAATCTGATTACTAGACATTTCAGGCGACCCTATTTAAATTCCAGGCGACCCCACATGGGGTCAGGACCCGCAAGGTTCCGAAGACACCCTGCACCCTTAAAGCTTACCTGGCGATGCCCATCCCGATGTAGTAAGACAGAGGGATAATGGAACTGACCGCTATGCCAAACTTCACGTTGGAGCTTGCATACTGGTTTCCTGTGTCAATGTACCCAGTTACCATGGCAACTATTACCAGGGGAAGCAGATCTGAGATGGTGTTAAAGATGTCGTATGATATCCAGATCTTCCGAGAGTCCGCGGCCGGGCTGCAGAGTATAATTAATAAAATAATTAATAGTTTATTACAGAGAAAACACTTAAATGTGTGTTTTTCAAATCCTGTCGCATCTTTTCGCCCTCCATCTTGTCTAGGATATTTCTTGATTTTCCGTTTTCTCGCAAGGTATTGTGGGAGCAAGTCACAACTGAAGCGCTTTGAGGGTGCCCATCGAAAATCTCAATTTTGAGGGGATGTTAGCCCTCCCCCTTACCCCTTAAGCTACCTTTAAACTGGTATTGGGACATGGCTCCACGGCGCGTGAACGCGCAACAGCGAGGGCTAGGGCTGAGATTTTCCTTTGAGCAAAGAAATGGGATTCGACCTTAAAATATACGAAACGAACGGAGAAGGTAGGGGGCGCGGGAGCCGGCCAGCGCCGGCTCTGGATGTGAGTAATGAGAGTAGGCCTCCTCCCACACCATCTGAGCACGGGCTCTGAACCTTGGAGGCTCCACTGAAGCTCTGCCCTGGATAGACGGGCGGAGGCACTGGGGCCAACACAGTAATCTAACTGACCTAGGATTTAAAATAAATGTTTTTCCGCCGGCTCTGAGTCAGGCAGGGAAAGACACAAACAATCAATTGACTTAATAAAGGTTGGTTCAAATTGACTTTTGGAATACAAGTCAGAAAAACCGAAAGCATAATGGGAGTTTGAAGTTATGTGTTCATCACCTCCTTCATATCTTAGATTGATATAGCCCTATTAGAGGAATCATATTTGATGTATACATCTACAGGAAGCATTTACTGATTTGAAGTACTTCTGAAAGTTCTCCTCATCAAGTCGTTGCATGCTTCATTAATTGTGATTTAACATTAGATGCTGCCATGGAGAACTGAGCCATGGTAACCCCAGTGCAGTAAGCGTCCAGGGTCCTGAGCACAGACTCACAGGGATGAAGAGGATGCAGCCAGAACAGGGTGCCGGTCAGCGCCGCCTTCACTATCTCCTGCAGGCAGGGGTTGCCCGCCTGGTGACCTCTGATCAGGGCCGTGATGTAGAAGGTCATCTCAGTGATGGAGCCGAACGTGGCGTTCACCAGCGCACCCACCGCAAAGTTACTCTGGGCTGAGATACTGCACACAACAAAGACAGGAACACTACCGCTGAAGGAGCTGAAGGAGCCGTGCTAGGAGCTGTCAAAAACATTTGAAAAGGGTTAAGGGTTAGCCTAACCCAGTGGCTCCCAACCTTTTTTGGGCTGTGACCCCATTTTGACATCAAAAATTTCTGGCGACCCCAGAGACATTTCTTTTTCTAGAATTATTTTTTGAACACGTTTGTTATACTGTGAACAAATACAGAGTAGCCAGGATAAGTGCACAAATTGAGAATTTTCCAAAGATGTCCGGTATATATGCAAGGAGGCAAATTTTCTGCTGGTAACCTCTCGACAACCACCGTGCCTCTTGTGTGAAATAGTAAGTTTTCATATTCAGAGCCCCTGTCGGCGCACAGTGTTGCAAACAGACGTGCGCGCAGAGGATGTGAGCTTGATGTAATTCACTATGGTTGCGGCCTGGAGTATGTCTGTGATGGGTGCAATTTAGTTATTTTTTGAGTTTCTTCCTCCCCGCACATCGTTTCCACCATTTCGATGGCAGCTGGCAATATTAAGGTCTCAGCAATGCTATGTGGCTTCATATTCCTAGCAGTGAGATAGCTCACCTCAAGAGACGCTTTCAGGGCCACCAGCAGTAGCAGCCTTTTTGAAATACACTCGCTGTTTGTTTAGGTCTGCAAATTTATTTTCGAAAAAAGCTCTTGGATTGCCGACGTGCTCTTTGTGTGGTGTGGTGTCTTAAAGTGTCTTTTGAGTTTGTTTGGCTTCATACTCTCGCAGACAGGACCTTACTACATAGCAGACATTTCGGCTTCTCCTCGTAGCATTCCATCACACTTGTAAATCCATACTGAATATAACTTTGATCGTATGTTCGCTGTCTCTTTGGTGTCTGTGCCACAGTTCGTCTTGGAACTGTCTTTGGAGGGACAGGGCCAGGCGGGGGAATAGATCTTTCCATTTCTGTTTTATACACACTCTGACTGCAAGTTTGTGTTTAGATTTTACAGGTTTGAGCTGGAACTCAAGTAATGTAACTGTGCCGTCACATGAACGCAGCACTCAAAGATGCACCAGCTCAGATATTTGCTGCATTTTATTTGAACTAGATTTATATTTGAGAAAATGAAAGTATAGGAGACAGTTATGTACGATTATTTGTAGTGTTTTATTTAAAAAATAAATTTATTATATATATTTTTTTAAATCAATATATATATTTTTTTTAAATCAATTACTAGACATTTCAGGCGACCCTATTTAAATTCCAGGCGACCCCACATGGGGTCGGGACCCCAAGGTTGAAAAACCCTGCACCCTTAAAGCTTACCTGGCGATGCCCATCCCGATGTAGTAAGACAGAGGGATAATGGAACTGACCGCTATGCCAAACTTCACGTTGGAGCTTGCATACTGGTTTCCTGTGTCAATGTACCCAGTTACCATGGCAACTATTACCAGGGGAAGCAGATCTGAGATGGTGTTAAAGATGTCAACGAGCCATTTTACACACACACACACACACACACACACACACACACACACAACAACACACACACACACACACACACCACACACACACACACACACACACACACACACACACACACACACACACACACACACACACACACACAGACAGACAGACAGACAGACACACACACACACACATTTAGGATACTGACGGCAAACACGTTGATTCCATCCACAGTGTACTTGTAGTAGTGCCAGTTGGTTGCATTAGAACAACAGAGGAGTGCTTTTGACCCGTATCCCTGCTGCGCAAACATAAAACAGCGTGTTAGTCAGCAATCAGCAATGATGCTGCACAATGTAATGAAAAGAAAACCCAAGTAACACTACATCATTTATTCCTCGATCGGCTGTATCTTTACTGGTCACTCAAACACTTCCTTACACTCCTCTGTGAGCCCCTGGTGACGGACACGTCCTCGGGGGGCATCAGCAGTATGGTGCCCAGCGTGCGGGCGTTCATCTTGGCCACAGGGATGGTGAAGACCAGCGCCCAGGCCAGAACACAGACCAGGGAGTGGACCACGGCCAGCAGAGGGAAGCCCAGAAGCAGCCACACGTACGTGGTGAACCGCCGCTGCAGTTTAAAGGTTTTGAGCTGTTAGGTTTGTACTGCAGCTTTTAAGACATTTCACTACAGCAATCTGCGTGTTCAGAACAATATGAAGACATTGTGCAGATGGAAGTGCTCACCCAGTAGGGTGTTCCTCGAGGGATGGGCCCCACAGAGTCTGGGGTCTCTGTGGGGGAAGGCAGTAGAATGGGGACCACGTCCTCCCCTCCATTGTTACAAGCACAGTAGGGAGACATCGCACCGCAGTGCATACACCCGTTCCCCGTCTGGGGAAACATGGCACCTCTCTGGTTCAGACACATGACTAAGAAGGCCATTTGATGCTACAGAACCAAGAATCAGTTAGCTCATCTGTTAGCATCTTTGTTTGATGGTAGGAGAGGAATTTTAAAAGAGAAAAGATGCAGAAATACAAAAATAGTGATTTCTAATGAAGACCACTGAACTAATACGTTACCTCCTGGATGGTTTTACCAAAAGGCCAGAGAAAGTACCACGATAACCGCCAGCAAAGCTTCCCTGAAGGAGAGTTTGTATGACATGAGTTAGGATGGGATTGACCTCGTTAGGGCAAAGTATGAGGAACTACAGCAGTGGTGAATCATACCATACGGCGTCCCAATGACAGTGGTAAACATGAGTATGCAGACCAGTAGGTAAACCAGAGCCACCCACCAACCGAACAGCAACACATAAACTATGTTTCCAACTGAGACTAGGTGACCTGAAACCAGAGGGAGAAACACAGCAACAAGTTGGTCAGAAACCAGCGAGTGCTTTTAACAGCCTCCGTTTAACGATAACGGGAAGTGTACCTGTGCTTGGTTTTATGACGTTAAGCTCAGAGTAGAGCTCTTTCACAGCTTCTGAACGGTCTTCAAATGGACGCTCTGTCACATGGCTCTTCCACTTTCTAAAACCAAACTACACACACACAACACACACACACACACACACACACACACACACACACACACACACACACACACACACACCACACACACACACGTTTAGTTTTTCCATCATATTTTCTGCACCAAGCTGTGAAGTACTCTTCTTTCACCCACCCTGTAGTTGTTGACCAGTTTGTTGGCCTCCACCTCGTTCTCGGCTCGTATCCTTGTCCTTCTGAGACCCTCATCCCTAACGTCTTCACAAACGTGAGAGCTGTGGCCTACGCAGCACAACACAGCAGGTCAACCACAAAGCATTCATTCAAGTCACATGAGCAGAAAGCTGCTAAGTGGACACAACACGGTCTCCAGCCTACATTGTGTGGTGCCCGCCTGTCCTGGGGACGGAGAGGGGCTGTGGGAGCAGTCTGCAGAGTCAGAGCATGGACCTCCACAGAGTTGCTGACAGAGACGCGCGTTGTGGGGACTGGCCCGCAGGTCCCGGCCCTGTGGTGCTTCTGGAGCAGAACAACAAAACACTGACCAAAGACACTTCTGGCAATACGAATCAAATCATTATAGTGTTGTGTGTTGCTTTCCTCTTCATCTTGGAAGGTTTACAGAAAAATACTCAGGTTGATATTTGAAGCTTCTCCTTTCTAACCAGTTTCACCATGATTTCAGTTCCGTGTTCCGTTTACTTTTCAACTGCAGTACTGTACACTGTGGTGAGCATGTTTAGAGGAAAGTAGACGAAGGCTAATTTATGTTTCACTCTAGTGTGGACGAAGACGGGATGGAACGTATGAATTAGTTCTCACTTCTTCTTAAATAAGATCAACACTCATATGTAGGTTATAGGTCCTAATTGAACAACATTGGGCGAATGTATAACCTTCTCTGAATCGCTCACGTCATATCTCCCCCTCTCAATTGCCGCTGAATGAACATTGGGGCTCCTCTGCTTTTACTCAACATTTATAGTACGACCCAAACAGCATGACGACGGAGCGTCTGTTTACAGAGCAAGGACATAACGACCCTCTCGATGCATAAAGTTACGGCTTGTTGGTTTATCACCGCCTGTTAGTATGTACTTACCCTGACCATCGGTCAGCCTCCTTTTTCTGTTGTTCGTGTTTATATGTGCACTTGAAGAATAGGACATATCTGCTGATGCGACGGGGTGACAGAAGCGGATGGAAACAAGCGTCTCTCGTGTTGCGACTCTCACGACAGGCGCACTGATCCGCGGATCAGACGCTCGGCATTGTGGGAATCCGAGGCCGATTTCTTCTCGGTGCATTTTCTCAAAATAATGCTCTCGATCTTTTTGAATTTGAGCAAATAACCTTAGTGAATCAAAATGATAATGATATTATTGAGTTATATATGTGCTGAAGAAATCGTGCATATGCTCATACTTCAAATGGGCTGCAGCTTCAGGACCGCATGCCTGGGACCCCTGAGTGTGTAGAACTTTCAGGATTCATCACACAAAAGGCAGGTAGGCAACTTAAAGGGCTTACAACAGACGACGAGGAAGAACCTTGGCCTGATGTCAAATCCATCCTAGACGCAACAGGTTCAATGTCAAAGCCAATGTCTTATCGATTAAAATGTGGTTATGCTAACTCTAGCGCCATCGAGGTCATCCCTATGTTCCCCGCAATCTATCAATCATTACGGTAGACTCTCAGCATGGCCAGCAGGCATGGCCCACCTTAGCTCAAGCAGCCCAAAACTTAAATTTGCACAGCAGCTACTTTCTGGTTACTTGACAGTTCCGTTTTTTGCTTTTTTAAATCTAGGATTACTCATGTTTGTATATTCCCACCCCTAATCATATTGTCTTGCATCGAGGCTTAGCTTTTTCCTTTTATTATCCTACCTGTTCTCCATTGTATTGTGCACCCTTGTGGACAGTTTAAAACTACTTGTCATCATACATTCACCTCTAATAATGTTTCATTTAATTTGTTTAATTAGATCTGTTTCAGATATGAGTGCTGTACGAAATGTATAAATATCTGTTTCAGATATAAAGTGCCATATAAATAAATATATATAATAACATACATAACATCAAGGCAGAACAAGAACCCAACTACCTTCATTAGAAAGAAACGACCCCCCACATTGCTACCGGTGTACAGGGTCCAGCTACCACCTCGTGGAAGGAAGTTGGCCCTCCACAGAGACAGGTTGCCCTTATCGAGGCACCGCCACCCCTCAACCTGCTCCAGCGAGCCCTGCAGCTCCCCACACCGGTGCGAATGGGTCCCGGACACGAACACTTCAGTGGTCTGGCCCTAGGTCCCCACCTAACCCTATCCTTGTCTCCCCTCCCTGTCGATCACCACGGTCTGCAACTTGGCCCCCAGCTAGGCGCTGGGGTTGAAAAGTTACCGGACTACTTGAGGATTGATACCAAAGACGTCAATAGACGTCTTTTGTTTTCCTTAACAGCGGTCAATTATACTTAGCTACTTAGTGAATTATCAAATATTATTCACCACCGGAAGTTGTGAAGAGCCCATGCAAGTGAACGGAGCGTTCCACGGCATTGAGAAGACCCGTGCAATAATCCATAATTATTCAACTAGATTTTTTTTTTACAAGTGGTGGGTATGAAATGAATCTTGACGAAATCTGGTGGGGACGCGTCCCCAGCGTAATCGACGCCTATGCATGTATGACACGCGGGTTTATCCAATAAGTGGTAGTTTAGCCACGCACCATTGGCATGTATGAGCGCTTGTCTCTGTGTGTGTGTGTGAACGAGAATGTCAGGGTGAAATAGTGCTATGCAGAGATGAATGAACGGAACGATATTTATATTTAAAAATCGCTTAAAAAATAAGTAATGCAGAATCTATTTGTGGCGCCCGGTGTTGATTCTGTGGCGCTGCACCACACCTTGGTCTATGTATGGGAAACACATACACCCTTAATGTAGGCTATGTAATGCTTTGAAATAATAATAATATTAATGATAACAGCAACAACAATCACAAACATAATAATATCATCATAAAGACTATTGGTTCTAGATAAAAAAATGTTGATAGTGGCTTAGGCCTACACATCAAAAATAATGTGTGCTTGGCGATTATTCAATTAATCGGAAAATCTGTTTTAATCACTTACATTCAACATGGTTGTTGGTCCTTTGTTCCATGTTGCACTCGTATACATTCCACATTGCCGGTGGGAATGCTGCTCCATTGTGGACATACTGTTGCCAACATACTGTAGAAAGTCCTGCAGCTCTGGGTGGTCCTGCTGGGCGCGCCTGGTGTTCCGATGGTGAAGCAGCAGGTGAAAGTTATTTTGGACTTGGGGCAATGGCAGGTGGCCTAGTGCCATCACCTTAGTGATGATTGCTGCCAACCGATGGTCATGCCGGAATGCAGCAGCTAGTCCGAGTCCCTGCACCCTCTTCCACAAGGCCTGGTTGAAGTGGAAGTAGCATCCACACACTCGTGCCCTTGGAAGCTCTGTTTCCAGTGCGGTCATCAGTGCCTGTTCAAAGTCACAGATGACTTTTACAGGTATCCAGTGGTGGTGTGTGATGCTCCTTTTTTCACGTTTGACACATTGGAACACCTGGCGATTGTGTCCAATCAGCCATCAGAACATGGATAAGTGAAACAACAAAGCCATGCACGTCCCCCAGCCCCAACACCTGATTATAGGGGCATGGGCAGGACTTAAATGTTCCATCCATGAAAACGGTCCCACAGCGTCGCCGCTTCCGCAAGTTGTCCTTAGTGGCCCAAACTGTGACACCCCAATTCCTTATCTTGGTGCAACAGGAATTGATCCCTGCCCCATGTCTCTGCCCATGGACCTTAAGTTCTTATGTCATCAATAGTAGGTGGGAGGGATGCATCACAGATGTACGTGCCCTGGCCATAACTGACCTCACTGACGGGAAGTCTTGTGGTGGTTCTCTGGCTCCTCCACCCTCGAGTGTAAGTTGCCGCTGCAGAGCTACTCGCCGGGCATTGTAGGCCCTTCTGATGGGCACTGTGGGTTCCCTCTTGACTTCTTCAATTACCTTTGGCGGAAATCTGTATTGTGCACCCTTACTCTGTCAGGAGGATGCACATGTTCACCGACCTCATACACAATGATGTTAGGATCCTCTTCCTCAACATCAAAGATGTTGGTCTGGAGTACTGCCCTGCAGTTCTCTCTCCAGCATCTCCATTTGATATTTTGTTGGTTGGTGCAGTGCCTGTGCTGTGGTATCTGAATTCGTCCAGAACCAAAACTTTTCCTCCCCCGTCTCCCGTCATTAACTTTGCCATGGTCTCCTCCTTGGTAATAAAGTAGCTCGGGCCTATGACGGGGGCGGCCAACTGGTCCAACATGAAGAGCCGAAAACAATTCTAAAGAAATATGCCCACACTTTAACAGTAAAGTGATTTTATAGGCTTAATGGCATGGGTTTTGCATAGCCTACAGTTTGATTAGACCTATTATTTTTCACTGCTAGGTTGATATGAGAAAATTAATGAGCATTTTCAGAGGTTAGATAGGCTACCGATGGATTTTGAGATACCGGCCCCTGGGCACGTGGACTCTACAGGCCCCTCCCCCTCAAAAAAGATACAAATAAATGCATCTTTATTTAAACAAAACAGATTTACAAGGGTTGCCATTTTTAGCGATTTGAAACGAATTTTGTTAGTTGATGATATTAATAATAGTCAAATATAATTTTCTTGATGCTGTTCAATAACAAAGTGATGGATCAGCTAAGTAAAGTAAACGGCAGTGGCGGTTCTTACGTCCAGTTACGCCCCGGGCAGACTTCCTCCAAGCGGGGGAAGATACATTCTCTTTAAATCACAGTGCCTTGTTCGTGACCTGTGAGTGTCTCAAATTCACAAACTGAAATAGTGCCCCCTAGTGATTTTTTTTCTTTACTACTATTGCTGTTTTCTCTTGAACTTTTGTATTTCCCTACTAATTGCTTCGACAATGCAACATTAAAAGTTAACAGTGACTTCACACAGAAGCTCTGGCTTAGGGCCCCCCTGAGCCCTCGGCCCCTGGGCATGTGCCCGGTTTGCCCATGCGGTAATCCACTCTTGCTTAACAGGACGAGAAAAAATAATGACACCGAAGTTCCCACATTCCTACAGTGTTTTTTCCCTAAGAAAATTAGGCAGTATGTTCCCACAGCCCTATGTTCACATTTCTAAAAGTATTATTTTTATTTCTTTTTAATTAGGCCCTATGTTCCCACAGCCCTTAGAAATGTGGAAACATAGGCCTAATTTTCAAAATATTCTTAGAAATGTGTGAACTATTGCGTAGTTCTTCAAGGAAAGTGGTCGAATCCAAAGGAATAGCTTTAAGAGACTTTATTTAGTATAAAGTATTTTCGGTATGGTAAACTGATACTCTGAAGCAAAGAGAGATTGAAGATGTGTCTAAGCACGTGCGAGCGTTCTCCTAGCTGATCAATAGACCTTAACCCTGTCAAATAGCTGCCGGAAGAATTCTGGAGACATGCTCGATCTGTAGGTGTTATATACACACAGCGCGGGACCGGAAATAGTTGTGTGAAGCCGGTGTGCCATAACCCTCGGCTTCCTCACCTGGTCTGTGGTGCTGCCTTCTGTGGCTAAAGTTTTTATTGCAGCCTTCAGTAAGGTCTTGCTCCCCTTGTGACTATGTATAGTATTTACGGCTTATATGTTTGGTTCTACCCCCTAGTGGTTAAGTGAGGGAAATACAGCTTGTGTTCTTAAAATACGTAACAATCCCTCCTTGGTCATCTCAGATGACCATACAATAATATTTTAAATCATAAGCACCATTTACCACACCGAAAACATAATTAAAATAGGAAAAATTATCAACATGGTAATACAAGTCACATTAACAATACAACAATGAACATACATCCTGGTAATACAACTTTAAAAATTCAAAATGATTGATAGGCTAGCATGGATTTGGGTGGTTCTGGGCGTTGTTATTATCGTAGCCGTTGTTTCTTCTGTCGCCGTCGGACCTGCAATTCATGAACCCAAGACTCGTCCCTCCTTGTCAAGGGCTCAGCTCACAGAGAGGTTACTTTTACATCATGGGAGCCTCCAAACAGGTTCTCCTTCGTGGTGTCAGCAACAGGTGGCCTGTAAACAACCGTCTCAAAGAAGATCAACAGTACCATTATCAATGCAGCGATACAGAAATAACGGGTTGCACTCGCAACCAAACAATACTAAATAATAACAAACACAACTCGTCTTGGTGGTTCAATAATTAATTATTCAAGTAAATTCAGGATATTGATTATTTTAGACAGGTGCTACAAATGGTGGCGTTTATTCTATATATTGCAATTGGATAGGTTCGGGTTCCTCAGTTGGTATCTCATTCAAGTTCAACGGATTATATCTGATTCCTACGTAAGCATGAATATCACCTGGCACTTCTGTAGCGCCCACTGCTGTGGTGATCAGCCGATTCAGTAGCCCTCGTGCGCAGGGAATACAACAGCAGCCGACAACAATTAACACAGCTACTGCCATTATTCCCGCGATGAGTACTGACTGGATCATGCTTTTCCACCTACCAAACAGGTTCTCCATCCATCCAGCTATTGGGTCACTAATACCGGAGTTTTCGGCCAACTCCAACTTGAGGGATTGCAGTCCGGCCAACGCCCTGGCCACGGACCCATCTGGTGCTGTGTTATTGGGGATAAAAGTACAACATGTTGTCCCTATCATCCCGCACACCCCTCCTCGTTCTGCTAATAACATATCTAAGGCTAGCCTATTCTGATAGGTCATCCGGGAGGTGGCATCCAATTGTTCGGACAGTCCTTTGACTGCATCTTACACATGTACTTTTCTGCCTGGTAGACCCGGTCCATCCTGGTCCCACAGGGCAGCATCTCACAAAAATTCAGCTCAAAGATTTCTACCCCTCGACAGTACCTTAACGAGACCTGACCTGTTGTTGTTGGTTTAAACGGTGGGTACCTGGCGATGTTTGTCTCTCCCGCTCCTTCTTGGAACAGGAACTAACCAGGAGGAATCCTACCAGGTACTTTCCCAGGGGCATGCTGTGGCCCATCGTCCTGGGGTGAGGAGTGTTTATCCTTGGCTTGGAGTGCAGCTAGGTCGGTCAGGGTCTCAGTCCACGATCTGCCAGGGGGTATCTGCTTTGCGGCACCGGCTCAGGTGGTGCCACTGGGCCCCACGTCGGTCCTCTACAGAAACAGAAAAGGGTGTGGCCAAGAGTACCTTGTATGGCCCCTCCCACCGTTCGTCTAGGTTCCTTCGATGGTGTTTTTTCACCCAGATCCACTCGCCAGGTGTCACTCGACGTTGGTGAAGGGTCCTCTGGATCGGACGGCTTCTGGTCTGTGATCTGGGAATACAACCTTAAAGAAGCTTGAGTTAGTGCTTGCAGGTACTCCTGCATTACTTCATCAAACCTGTCAGATGGGGGTCCTTTGGATGGTGGGCTGTATGGTCCTTGCATGGGACGTCCTGTGACTAATTCATGGGGGCTGAGAAGAGTGGTGTTAGAGGGAGAGGATCTTATGGCCATTAATGCCAATGGCAGAGCTGTCACCCAGGTCATCTTCTTCCCTGCTGTCTTTTCTTTAACTTTCCCTGTCAGCTGATTCACCTGCATGCGTCCTAAGGTTCGAGTTTCTACCTCCTCGGTGCTGTCCCTAGAATTTTCCAGTCTGTTGCTTCTGAGTATTTTTGCTAATTGATTCTTGATTGTCTGGTTTGCTCGCTCTACCAGGCCTTGCGATTGGGGGTGATATACTGAGCCGAATCTGTGTTTGAGTCCTATGTATGTTTCCACCTCCTGAAGGTGGGCGTTAGCGAAGTGGGTACCATTATCTGAGCAGATAAGCTTTGGGTATTCCCAGCGGGGAATGAGTTCCTGTGTTAACCATTTGATGACCGTTTTCCCGTAGGTTACAGGCTTGGCACGTTTGACAGTCCTGGACATACTGGTCGCACACAGCTTTGAGGGCTGGATGCCACCAGTATCTTTCAATACTTTCCCGGGTCTTTCCTTCGTGTGCCAATCCATGCTCCTTCCTTAGGAGGAACAGCAGGGCCTTGGAGGAGACAACCGGCTTTCCAGTGGTGGAGTAGTATATTCCATCCGGGCTCACCGGGGTGTATCCTCCTTCTTTTAGATGTTCTACTGGGACGTATCCACCTGCTTTCTTAGCTGCTTCATCCGCTGCGTGGTTTCCTCTTGCCTCCATTGTTTTTGTTTTCTGATGTCCTCGGCAGTGCATGATGGCTACTTCTCGAGGTAGTTGGGCTGTTTTAGCTAACCGCAGGATTAGGTCTGTGTGTTTTGCTTTGGTATTTGCACTGGTGTTCATCTGTCTGTTTATCATTTGTTGTCCGTTTAGGTGGGCTAGTTCGTATGCATAATTGGAATCGGTGTAGAGATTTAGCGTTCTCCCCTTGGCTATCCGTAGCCCTTCACATATAGCATATAGTTCGGCTCTTTGTGCTGAAGCAGGCTGTTCTAATATGCCACTAGCCAGAGTGCTGCATATTCCTTGTCTGGTCTGTTCCACTACAGCCCATGAGGCCAGGTTTTCTCCATTGGCGGCTCTGTAGCAGCATCCATCGGTGTACAAGGTCATGTCCACTGGCTGAAGGGGTTCCGCTCTCAGTTCTGGTCGAATCTTCACTGCCTTCTTTATTTTCTTCTGAGCATATTGTGAGGTTCTCCATCGTTGGGTCCGGGCATGGTGTCCGTCATGTTGGCTCCTTGGGTGGTGAAGGTGACCATGGGATTCCCCAATATTCTCTGGAGTTTTGCATTCCTGGATGCTGTGGTGATTGTGTAGTCTGAACTATCCAGGTATGCTTTTACCCCGTGGATAGTGTGGACCACAACTGGGTGTGTCATTACTATGTAGGCCGTCTTGTCCAGGCTTTTGGCGATGGCGCATATAGCTTTTCCACACTCGGGGAGTCCTTTTTCTGGTGGTTCCAGGGCAGAGCTGTGGTAGGCTAGGACATTTCGTTGTCCTCGTTGTTTCTGCCATAGGATTCCGTTGACCACACAGTCTTTTACTGACACATCCAGGTGAAAGGGTTCTTTGTAGTCTGGGGCGGCCAGGGCCGCGGCACTATACATGCTTTGTTTTAGCCTGGTGAATGCTTCTTCTGCTTCAGGGGTCCATTCCAAGGGGGCTTTTAGATTCCTGTGTCCTGCTTTGGTGATGAGTTGTCGCAGTGTGGTTGTTTCGCCGGTGTAGTCAGGGATGTAGGTCCGGCTATATCCTGTCAGTCCTAGGAATGCTAGCATTTGTCGGACTGTGATTGGCTTTGGATAGGTTTTGATCGCGCTTCTGTGTCCTTTGCCGATCTCTCTTCTATTCCCTCCTATTACTTTCCCCAAGAAAGTAATCTCTTCTTTCACCAGTTGTAGTTTTGTTTTCTTGAGTTTGTATCCTTTTTCTGCTATTGTTTGTAGCAAGTTTTCAGTTGCCTGTAGGCAAGCTTCCTTTGTCTCAGCTGCCAAGAGGAGGTCGTCCACGTATTGAATCAGGACCGTGCCTGAAGGGAGATCCAGCCCCTGCAAGGTCCTCCTTGAGGCAGGTGTTGAAGATGGTGGGGGTGCTTCGGAAACCTTGTGGCATCCTTCTGTACGTGTATTGTTCATTTCTATATGTGAAAGCGAAGAATTGTCTTGATTCAGTGGCCAAAGGGATGCAGAAGAATGCATTGGCGAGATCCACCACCGTGAACCATCGATGTTCAGAGCTTACAGGATTTAGGGCCACGTATGGGTTAGGGACCTTCTCCGGGGGGGCTATGGTCCGAATGTTGATGGCCCTCAGGTCATGCACCATTCTCCAGGTCAGCCCATCGGCTTTTTTCACTGGCAGGATTGGGTGTTCCATTCTGAGGTGGTCTTCTCCAGCACACCTGCTTTCAGCAGTCCCGTTATGGTGTCGTTGATTCCCTCCTCCGCCTCAGGCTTTATCCTGTATTGCTGTCGCCATTCCGTGCGTTGAGGGTTCTTCACGTTTACCACAATGTTATGCTGCGGGGTGTGTCCCACATCATACGGTCCATTTGCCCACACCGTCTTCTCAATGCGTGTAAGCATGGTGGTCACTTCTGGGTCTTCTGGGTCGTCGCTCTTGGTGTTGTTGTCGTCGATCACCATCCGATGTCCGTCCACTCTTCGGCCGATCGCCTTGTTCGTGGTTCGTGAGGATATTCTCCAGAATTCTGCATTCGGGCTTCTGTGTAGATATTGGTTGTCTGTGGATTGCCATTCACGGATTTCTTGTGCTCTTTTCACCATTGGTCCGAGTTGTTTGGGTTGGTGGTCTGTGCTGACCAAGAGGGAGACATGAGGGACACTCTCTGGTTCCAGCTGGAACCAGGATAGTTGTTCTTCTGTGAGGTCGACTCCTGCCGCCACTCCTTCGGGTCCCAGGTATATATCTCCACATCGTAGGTCCTCCAGCTGTCCATCCTTCTGGTTGTACCATGGTTCATCGTAGGTCAGGTCCTGCTCGTGTGTGATGTTGAGCGTGCAGTGTAATGGGTCCAACAGTTCATTGTATTCCCCGATTTCCTGGATCCACATTTCCCAATCCCGATATGTGCTTTCCAGTCCTGGAGTTGTCTGTGCTGTTTCCGTTAGTTCCTGCCAGTAGATGGTGGTGTCGTCATGAGCTTCTGGCTTTGGGTCGTCTATTAACATGAACATGTGTGCTTCATCTGGGGCGGGTTTGGCGGGGTGGTACAGGGTGATGCCTCCCAAGTTGCAGGCAAGAGTGATTTGTAGGGAACCCATTAGGTCCCTTCCTAATAGATTGATGGGGCATTTTGGGGCGTATAGGAATGAATGACTTCCTTTCTGTTCTAGTATGTCGAAGTTGAGTGGGGTTGTGAACGGTCGTTCCATGGGTTTCCCAGAGAATCCCATGGTTTTTAGAGAGCGGCGAGAGAGTGGGGGTGTTTTCCCTGCGAGATTTCCGATAGTTGATACGGATGCTCCTGAGTCCACTAGAAACGTGCATCTGTGTCCACCTACGTATGCGTCCACAGTAGGTAGTCCGAGGCCAAGTTCCTTTCTCGCCCGCTCGTCCTCTGGGCATCCCTATTGTTGTAAGTTTAACATGGAGTCTTCCGCTGCGGGCGACTCCTTGAGGCCAGTATTTCGATTTTGTTGTTGTGACGGGAACCTCGATTGGGCCATGTCGGAGTGGTACTTGGGGCAGTCCTTGATCCAGTGTCCCATTTGGTTGCAATGCATGCATGGATACTGATGTATCAGCCTTTCTCTTCCTCTTTCTCTTCCTCTGTATGGAAGGTTCTGTCTTTGTTGACCTGATTGTTGCATGGCGACAGCCACGTATGCAGCGTATGCGGTGGGGTTGTTGCCCTGTCGTAGCCACTCTGGTAGTGGGGTCACATGAGGGACTGTTTCATGTTGCTGCGACATTAGGGACATCATGGCCATGTAATCCGGGTCTTCTTCGGCTCTCTTGAGCTGCCGGGTCTCCTCCACGTCCTTCTTTATGTTCACCCTGCACATCTGTTTCAATAGTTCCTCCAGGCCTCCGTCGTGGTGCGCTTTCTTCTTTTTGCTAAGATTAAAGTGGTGAATGAGGTGTTCCATCCACTCTGCCTTCGGTTTGACGCACAGTCCAACCACCGCCTCCAGTCCATTCTGGGCCTCGGGCGGCAGCCCACTCAAGACCGCCTTTCGGAAGGTGCTGTTTGCCAGGTTGGTTTCGTACGGGTGGCAGTCATTTTTGTCTGCCCAGAGTATTTCCGCTCTCCTTACGTAAGCATGTACTGTCTCTTCTGGTTTGATGGTAAGGCCTTCGATCCCCACTGCATTGATGTCTGGTGGGTATTGTAGTTTGAGGTTATCCCAAAAGGTATTCCGGTATCTGTCGAAGGGTGTTTTGTCTGGTACTTGTGTAGTACGGGTCATTCTTTCCAGTTCTATTGTTTTGTCGCAACCGTGGGCTTTGCCGATGATGGCCCTTAGATCTCCTATGGCCAGGACATCACCTGATGTTTCCTCCTCGAACGCCCTGATCCAGGCCGCAGCTCCCGCCGTGATCAAAGGCAAGCGGTAGCCCAGGGCCAGCCTTTCTCGGTGTCCCCATGATGTGAATATTTCTCTATCCCATGCATCCGTCATCAGGGGTGCTATCAAGTCAGCGCTGTCGCCGTCCGAGCATTCATCGCCGGACCGGTTCGGACTGGTATCCTTCGTCCTGGTCCTCTTAGTGCGGCGATCCGTCTTGGTCGTGCGATCTTTGGCTCGGGTTGCGGGTTGGGAGGCTGGTGTTTGTTGCTCTTGCCTTGATTCCGAGGATGTTCCCGCGTGAGTGCCGTGCGTCTTCTGTACGGCCCCCGTACTTGTATCATTGTTTACGGGGTTCCCTTTGTATGCACTGTGGGTTTTCACTGTTGTCTTGCCCTTGAATGTTAGGGAAGTTCGGGCTCCCCAGGTGTCCTTGTCCGTGTTGTCCTTGGTTGGAACAGCCTTGGTCTCCTTGTAGACGCTGGATAGGCTGTTGAATTTCCTGGTGTTGCGGTAGTTGTGGATTGTATTGTAGTTGCTGTTGGGGTGTGTAGAGTAGGGTTGAGTCGGGTTGGGGGTTGTGTTGTAGCTGCTGATGCTGCTGGGCTGAGTAGAGTTGAGGGTTGTGTTGTAGCTGCTGTTGGGCTGAGTAGGGTTGAGGGTTGTGTTGTAGCTGTTGCTGGGCTGAGTAGGGTTGAGGGTTGTGTTGTAGTTGCTGCTGCTGGGCTGAGTAGTGTTGAGGGTTGGGTTGTATCTGCTGCTGGGCTGAGTAGAGTTGAGGGTTGTGTTGTAGCTGCTGATGCTGCTGGGCTGAGTAGATTTGAGTGTTGGGTTGTAGCTGCTGCTGAGCTGAGTAGAGTTGAGTGTTGGGTTGTTTCTGCTGATGCTGCTGGGCTGAGTAGATTTGAGTGTTGGGTTGTAGCTGCTGCTGGGCTGAGTAGAGTTGAGTGTTGGGTTGTAGCTGCTGCTGGGCTGAGTAGAGTTGAGGGTTGGGTTGCTTCTGCTGCTGGGCTGAGTAGAGTTGGGGGTTGTGTTGTAGCTGCTGTTGTTGGGGTAGTTGGTGGGCTGAGTCAGGTTGAGTGACGTCTTGTTGTTGTTGTCGCTGCTGCTGCTGTGCTGAGTAGAGCTGGGGGTTCGGTTGCTGTTGCTGCTGTTGCTGTTGCTGCTTGCTGCTGCTGCTGCGTTGGGTAGGGCTGGGGAATGGGTAGTAGATGCTGCTGCTGCTGCAGTTGTTGGGAGTTGGGTTGTAGCTGCTGATGCTGCTGTTGCTGGGAGTTGGGTTGTAGCTGCTGATACCGCTGTTGCTGCTGTTGGTGTTGGGGGTTGGGTTGTAGCTGCTGCTGCTGGGTTGAGTCGGGTTGGGGGTTGCCGACGTTCGTTGCGCCCGGAGGGTGGTTCGCTTCTCGACCAATTATTGCACCCGGGCCGCTCCTCCCTTTTATCACGCGGTCGGTCCCGTCCTTTGGTCCCTTCGTCGAGTCGTACTCAACGCCACCGTAATCCTGACTTCTTCCTGCGAACGACGGTGGGGGTTGATCGTTGTACAAGATTTCTACAGGTCCCTTTTCTATGTGGAGTATTGGGAATTGGAGGGCGGGGTCTTTGGAATTTCCAGGCGCCGAGTTGTCATAGCAGCCGTATGGTGGTGGGGCCCTTGTATTGTTTGGGAAAGGCGGGTTTTCCTTCGAGGCTGGGGTAGATGATGTTGCGGAGGCTGGTATTGTCCTCTCCACATGGCATCCCTTTATCTTCAACGTCCGTGCCGTCCAGGGTGAGTGGGGCCGCACGCTCCTCGATGTGAGGTGGTGCAGACAGCTCTTTCAATACTGTTTTCTCTTGGCGGGAAAGGTCGGTCGGTCGCCCTTCCCTCTTTCGTGCTTCCATGTTGATTGCCGCATTGTATGCGTTGAGTAGGGCGTAGGTGTATTTTTCCCTCTTCTTCCTGTAGGTCGGACTTAGAATCCTTTTCTTCGTACCTTCTTCGTGTTTGTGCGTTTTGTCGCAGCCCATTCGCTCTCCTTCAGGGTTTGCTCCCAGGCCGCTGTGGTAAGGCCTGTGGTGACCTTTACCCCAACAGCCCAAACTCCAATCTGTTCCCACTGCTTTCTGTACTTTTCCTCTCACTTAGCCCATTTTTTCTGTTGTTCAGTGGACAACGCCTTATCCTTCAGGGCGTTCGCTGCCAAATACCTGGCTACTGTCGCCCTCATCTGGGCTGGGGTGTCTGGATCAGGTCTCGCTTTTCTTGTTCATATTGGATGAACAAGAAAAAGAAGAGACTGAGCTGCAAAGTCTACAGGCTGAAGATAAACAACGACAAGCACTATTTGAAGCTGAAAACCTAGCCAGACAGCAGATTATGGAAGACAAGCGCAGAAAGCTAAACCGCCCAGAAGAAGTAGAATGGTTGATTGCGGCATCGGCTAGAGTAAAGGTCTATGATCAGTTTTCATCACAACTCAAGCCTTTCATACCTCAAGCCCCTCATACATCCCTCAACCTCTTCAAGTCCCAACTCAAGCCCTCAATGCCGCAAGTTCTGCATTCATTCCACAATCTCCAACAGTTCAAAGTCAAAATCAAGCTTCACCAACATCACTGCCCATGCCTCACATGCAGAACAGCTCTGACCTGATCAATGTACTTGCAGAAGCTAGTACATTGTGCCAAACGTCTTCCAACACCAGAGCCAGCAGTATTCACAGTATTTACAAAGATTAGCGAATGTCATTTGAAACATTGATCGACAGAAAAAACATTCCTCAGAAAGAAGAACTATCTTACCTAAGACAGTACTTAGGTGGCACTGCAAAAACAGCCGTCGAAGGATTTTTCCTACTAGGCACAGAAGTAGAATATGAGTCAGCCTGGCAGCTGTTGGAAAAATGTTTTGGAGACCGATTCATAATTGGAAAGGCCTTCAGAAACAAGCTGCATGACTGGCCAAAAATTACATCCATGGATGCTCGTGAACTGAGAGACTTTGCAGACTTCCTCCGAAGCTGTGAGGCTGCCATGCCCTTCATCAAGACCTTGGAAGTTCTCAACGACTGCAATGAGAACCAAATGATTTTGCTGAAGTTGCCAGATTGGTTGGTATCCAGGTGGAACCGCAAAGCAATGGAAGCAAGGCAAGCATACTCTGAGTACCCACCATTTAAAGAGTTTGTACATTTCCTGTCGAAAGAAGCAGACCTCACTTGTGATCCCATCTCCTCAGTACAAGCACTCAAAGGTGTGGAAAGTGACAAACCGAAGTATCCACAAAGCCATACTGTTCAAGCAAAGACGTTGTCTACCAATACAAGACAGAATAACATCCCATCATGCATTTTCTGCAAAAGAATAGGACATGTCGTCGCTAAGTTCAGAAAGTTTGCAGAAAATACAGTTCACGATCGTGTCAAGTTTGTGCAGGCAGAAAAGCTTTGTTTTGTTTGCTTGAAGACTGGTAATCACTCAAGAAGTTGTGATAACAGGAGCACATGTGAAAAGTGTCAGAAGAGACACCCCACATGTCTGCACGACGTCCAGTTCAGGGAACGTCTTAGGTCGACACCCCTGAAAAGAGACCTATCAAAGGAAATATCACCCAAAAGAGAAATAGCTGCAACAGCAACCACTAACAGAGTCATGCAAGAGGGACCAAACACACAAACGTCCTTGATTGTAAGTCTGGGTTTCATCCACTGAACAGCAAGATAAATAAGTGCTCGTCTGCGCCCTCTTGGACATGCAGAGTGATACAAACTTTATCCTTAATGAAGTGGCCCAAGACCTCGACATACGCAAAGAAAATGTTAGTCTGTGGTTATCCACAATGTCTTCAGGGTCAATGGTTATAAACTGTCAGAAACTAAGAAACCTTCAAGTGAGAGGAAAAAAGGATTATATTGCCACCACTCTTTACACAAGAGTTCATTCCAGCAGGCAGAAAATGGCCTCATCTGGAAAAACTGGCAGACAAAATTCCGCCGCCTTTAAACTGTGAAGTAGGCCAACTGATTGGCTATATCTACCAACAAGCGCTTTCACCGAGTGAGATCCTGTCTGGTGAAGAAAGTCACACATATGCTTAGCGAACCGATCTAGGCTGGATCATCGTCGGCTGTTCAAACCCAGCAAGTGACTTTGTTGATGCAATAGGAGCCAGTTATAGAATCATAGTGCAACAAGTAACCTCCTGTGCAGCCATCAGTTGAGCTCAAAGGGGAAGTACACTTTGTATGTAGAACTCAAATCAAAGAGATCACTTCAACGGATATAATCAAGGCTCTCGAATCTGATTTCACGGATCACACCGCAGACGATAACCCAGTTTCTCAGGAAGATCTTCCCTTCTTGTATATTGTGAAAAATGGGATAAGGCAGAAGGAAAACGGACACTACAAACTCCCACTTCCTTTTAAGACGGACAAACAAATTCTTCCAGACAATAAGCAATGTGCAGTTCATAGGATCTCGTCATTAGAGAGACGTTTGAGAGAAAATGAGCAGTACTACAAAGATTATGTCCATTTCATGAATGACATAATCAGAAGAGGAAATGCTGAGAAAATACCACAGCCTGAGCTTGATAACCAACCAACATGGTACATTCTGCAACACAGGGTCTACAATCCCCACAAACTGGGGAAGATTTGTGTGGTTCTCGACTGCTCGGTGCGTTTTCAAGAAACCCCTCTAAATGATCATCTCCTTACCGGACCAGACCTGACCAACACATTGGTTGGAGTGCTGTGTTGATTCAGACAGGGTCCAATAGCCATCATGTCCGACGTGGAATGGATGTTCCACCAATTCCACGTTGCGGAGGAGCATCAAGACTATCTTAGACTCCTCTGGTGGGACAATAGCGATCTGGACTCCAAACCCTCTGCATACAGGATGAAGGTGCACCTGTTTGGGGCAGCTTCTTCCCCAGGCTGCGCCAACTGTGGTGTAGCGACTAGTATCCAAAACGAAGCAGTCGCTGAGAGGCTGAGTGTAGGGTGTAAGCTGATTGTCCGACGCGCTGTGCTAAACAAAATATCCACTGAGATCAGGAATCCGTTTACCGGTTTTTATTGTCGAAGTATGACAACTTATCATAACGTGTTCAAAGTATGAAGAAACTCAATCACAGCGATCTAAGCAAAAACAGCGAAAAACAACAAAAAATATGGCCTCCCAGTAACTCACCCTCTCTTTCTTAATTACTTCCGCCCGCACCAGCGCACATGTGATTATATTAACTAGATGTTACCTTCCATATGATCGTTAACCAATTACTGTGATATCAAAATAAACAACAAAAGTTACGAAATATAACAACCAAAATAACCCAAATATAAACCACAAAATTATCAATTTCCATTAATATATACCTTCATGGCTCCTACATGTGGCCTAAAGCATTTGGCATTGCAGGGTCATGGAAGGTTCAGCGAAGAGTCTATCAAGTTCATTCTGAGAAGCTTCTACGTTGATGATGGCTTAACAAGCGTCAAGTCATCTGCTGAAGCCATACATTTGGCAGAAGAATCAAGAGCCTTGGGCAGAACAGGAAACCTTCGGCTGCACAAATTTATATCCAATCACAAAGAGGTGACCAACAGCATTCCACCTCAAGAACTGCCTAAACCAAGGATCTGCCCAAACCAAGGATCTAGACATGGCCCTAGGAGAACTTCAGATTGAGCGCACACTTGGAGTCCAGATGAATTCCAATTCAGAGTGGAAGTTAAAGAGAATCCACTGACAAGAAGAGGGGTTCTCTCTACCGTCGCCTCTGTCTAAGATCCACTAGGGTTTGTGGCCCTCTTCGTAGTTGGCAAACAAATACTTCAAGCTTTATGCAGAGATAAAGTAGGCTGGGACGAAGATAGTTTAAAGTTTTAAAAGGGACGTTTCACTAATATATTATTCTGTGAATCCTCTTAATACAGCTATTTCATAACGAGTGCATTATTTCAATATGAAAAACACCATAATCATCTGTATAGTGACACATACTGTAGGTCATATCCTTATTTGGTAAATGTGGTTTCACCAATGGTCCAGAGGGAAACGTGTTTATAAAAAGCCACACATTTTAAAAAGACAGATCTCATAGATGACTAACTATTATGAAACTATGCTACTATTTGTTCTATAGGTTGCTGGGCCGACTCCGGCACAGGATCAGGGGCAGGGCA
>OLKM01002855.1:47675-52116 GCA_900291075.1 Melanogrammus aeglefinus | reverse complement strand
TCATAACTTTTGTCATGATTAATTAGAGAGGCCTGATTCTCAATATGCATGTATGGATGGCTAGGGTGTAGGTTGCGGTCTATACAACTTCAGGACCAAAATCCTTGCCAAGTCAAGCCACGGGTGAGGTGCAACGAGATTGGAGGACCCTGCTGAGTAATTGTCTTGGTAGGCACTAGGTTAGGAGACGTAATGAGAGGTCCATAACAAGATTCCTCCCATACAATCTCACCTTACAGCGACTTGGCCACATGGTGCCACACTAGTGAGACAACATCATACATGTTGTTACGTAATTAGCATGTCGAGAAATTGCCGGCCCCTTCAATTCAAATAATTGACCCGCAGCTAATTTGATTTTGGCTTTCCCGTATAAAGGTGTGACCTATAATGACATGGTTATAGCATCTACACATTGAACGCTTGAGTCCAATGTACAAACAGGCATGATACTGCCATGGTCTAAACAATTTGCCCCTACAGTCTACACGGGCCCCTGTTTTTAACATGGTACATCCTATGGTCTAGGACATGCATCTCGTGTGGCACAAGGCTCGAAGCTATAGATCTCATTTGGACTTAAACTGCTAATGTAGATGGCTAAACTAACCACTGTCAATTGTCAGAAAACTCAAATCGGGAAGCCAATTCGACTAGCTGGGCATTATTGAATAAAGGCCCTTCCAATATCGACCAGTTGTCTAATTATACCGCTAAACATAGTCAGATAATGGTCATGGTTCAGGCAACCGTTGCAATTGCCTCGAACACGTTAGATGTTCAAAGGATCGACTTGTTTTGCCCCCGTTAGCGTGCAGATACTTTCATGGAATATCTATATTGTTCTAATCCAAGCTAGCGCGGTTAGGAAACTAAACGTTTACGACGAGAAAAACAATACACTTAACTCAGCTCCAATGCCGCCTTTAACAAACCGTGGTTTCCGCAGAAGTGACGTGACTGACGCAGGCCCATTGAAAAGAAAAGGCCAAGGCATGTCACATGTTTAAACCGTTTTTGTATTTAAATTAATTCAATATTAAAATATTATATATACAATGACAATTTATTTCGCGTGTACATATTCTATCTATACGTCGAACCATATAACTTTTATTCAATATCGTATATAACAAGATCTGTATCCGACGCATCTGAAAATCCACTTCCTGGCCACAACTAGATCGTCGTCCCTAGCAACCCTGACTCGGTGAAACACTGCTAGGGAGACCATAAAAACTAACTTCAAAGACTAAAGATCAGGACCTCCATTCACTGACTGAAGATTAATGCAAGTAAAAGTATATTCTCGCCAGAAATGTATAGAAACACGCGTTAAAGTGAATCTGTCCCTAAATATATAATGCAGATATACGTAACCATTTCCCCAAATGCTGGGAAAACGTATCGACCCCTGTTGGCTATTCCTCCATTCATTTAGAGGGCGGAAGAAACGTGTATAGATTTGTGTTTTGGCAATAAACATAAACTAGGCGCACTGTAACTACTGCGCACACCCTTTCTTAAGCCTCTCTCTCTCTCGCTCTCTCGTTCCTTGTCCTGACCTCTGTCTCATTCTCTCTCTCTCTCTTCGTAATGTTTTGTGGAGCACGTTAATTGTCATGAACCGAATGCCATTCAGAATGCATTGGTTTACATTTCGTTGTCTGAGCAGCATGTTTTTTTATTTTATTTCCAGCTTTTGAGGAGGTGCTTCAAAAGATCACAATTTTTCTGCAATAATCCAAAACCCAATAGAAGAAACCACGTTGGTCTATTTTGTCAAGAGAACCAGGGCGGATGCTCACTTCCGGTTGGCCGACACTACGTCATCTCCTCCACCTACCTGTAAAAACACACGTTCAAGTTGAATGATAATAATAATAATAAAATATAATAATAAATAATAAATATCATAATTCTGCCCATAGTAATTTATATGAGGGGGGGGGGGGCAACAAGTCTTTTGGGGCATTCGTAGTGTTGAATCAAGCAGAAGAAATAATTTGTCCGCGCAAAGACGTGTCCGTCGCTTAGCAAGGAAGACGCTGGGTGACAAGTCACCGGACTACCCATGAGTGAAAGAGCGTCCACGGCATTAAGAAGAACCCGTGTAATAGCCGGTGCATGGATTTCTCTCAGATTTAGGCCAATAACAATGATAAATAAAAATAAAAACGGTCCGGCCCGAGGAATAGTGGTGGTAAACAACGGGTGGGGCTCGGGCAAGAGAATCTAAACACTGACTGGAACTTCTTAGCAGGTGTCCATAGGCCAATATCAGGATTAATGCACGCCAATCAAGAATACGAAGTATTCCCCCGGCCGCAAACCGAAAAAAACATGATCGGTTGCCAAAATCATATCAACAAATTAAAAAAAAAAAAAAGAAGCCGGATGGGTGTTTATGTGATCGCGATAGGTAGGTCTATTACAGAACAGTAGTGGCGTTCAAAGCGCAGAATCTAGGTCCTACTGTAGGCTACTGAAGGAAAATCAACACAACACAATACACATTCGGCCTACTTCTATTTAGTAACAATATTTATTATTTTAGGTATTTTGGCTGCTCCAACTCAAAGTCAGCCCAGCCGCTGGCGACAGGTTTAAGTTTCGGTTTTCAAACGCCGGCATTTTCCTGAGACAAAATAACAGCAGCACTAATTTGAATATTGTTTGTGTAACAAGCAAACATCAATTCAGATAAGTAAAAAATCATTAAACAGAGAAGACATCAGGTTACTTTACCAAAATGCTCCTAATTATTATTCTCATAAGAATTATTATATCATTATTCAAAATTAGCCATGTCTGTTGCACCGTTCCCCTGATTGGCCAGGTAAGCTCGCTTTGTTTATGGATAAGCATGGCTTAATGCAATTGCGGGCAACACCAAACAGCTCACAGTGACCCGTCCTGTTTTGTCGATTGTGTTTTTTATGCCGGGCTTATGTGTCCTGTTCTGTTCAACCTATCAATCCAATTTATGTCCAAAGTGTAAGAGGAAAAATAGGACAAATTCCACTTGACCATTTCTTGTAGGCTATTTAATAATAGGCATCAACGGACGGAAGAACATGCTTTCCATGATGCTTTGTCTGGATGTGTGTCGTGCGTGTGCGCTGCTGCCGTGTGTGTGTGTGTGGGGTGTGTGGTGTGTGTGTGTGTTGTGTGGTGTGTGTGTGTGTGCCGTGTGGCATGTAACTCATCCGATCCGTAGATCGTAGTAAAGAAACCAATAGGTGAAACACAATAAAGAGTTCATGTGGGATCCAATTGAAGAAAGAAGTCTTGCTCTGTGGTGACGGAGAAGAGAAAGCGGCACAAACAAAACAATGTGCGCGCATTAACCAGTTATTTGGCTTTAAGTTAAAACAACGTCACACACTCTACTCTGGTTTTCCAATAACACACATCCAATAACCCTCCTGCACCACTACTTCAAACGTCCATGCTCACATAGCCAACGAACAAGAACAATTAGATGGCTAGATAGGCCTACAATAAACATTCAAAGACATACCAATTCTAAAAAGAACCAGATGAAGCAGCTACCCTTGGTTCATTCGCGGTTTGCCGACCAGAGCAGCCCACCTGCATTTAATATATCCCGTGGAATGTTACTTAATTTCATACGACACAAATTCTTAGAGATCAAAGCGAAAGTAGAAACGGGTGGCCAAAAAGCTGTCGTATTTGTTAGTTATCACAGAAAATTGTTAAGTATAAACGGGTGGCCTCAAAAGCTGTCACATTTGTTTAGTTATCCGAACATTCAATATAACAATAACTACAACTTCAATGTTCTGTACGGAGCTCCCTTCAGGACGTTAGGAGAACGCTGCCGGACAGAACCTTAGTTGTGAAGTCGTGCTTAGTGACACGACCAAATACTTCCAATTGAGAATACATGAGCTTGAAAAATTGTGCTCTGTTGACACGAAATTTTGAAAATCGTGTCGCTGATCAGCGAGAAAAATTAGATTAAATTAACATGACAGTGTCACGAATTTTCGTGAGACCGGGTTGGACTGACAACATTGACGGGGAAACCAGAAATGTGTTGCCCTAATATTGAAAAAATGAAAGATGTTTTTATATTAGTTGATATTTTGTTAATGTTTAGGTTTACTGGCCAAAATTGCGAAGAAGGTGAATTTAACAAGAATATGAGAGAGATTGGTAAAAGTTGTGTTATGGAAGGCGAAGAGATAAATGAGAACGTAAGGCAAGACAAGATAAAGAGAAAGGGTTGGGGAGAAAGATAACCCATCTGCATCTAGTTTTGTTCAAATAGATCTGGACCTGGACAACGCTGCCTCCCTCCTCTCTGCTTTCAGCTGACCATAGCCCAATCCAGTGCAAATACCCACGTCACGACTCCTCTTCATCCAGCACGTTATGAAGTTACAGACCATGGAGGCCCACCTGAAGAGCTACG
>OLKM01002855.1:12675-42675 GCA_900291075.1 Melanogrammus aeglefinus | reverse complement strand
AACATCCACACAACATATGATGTATCTATATAGTGTAGTACCACACATATTGATAAATAGTGTTTATATAGTATAGTTGTGTCTATATAGTATAGTATAGTGGTGTCTAAATCTGTATGGTATAGTATAGTATTGTCTATATCTGTATGGTTTAGTATAGTTGTATCTATATCTATATAGTATAGTAGAGTTGTGTCTGTATAGTATAGTACAGTTTGTAAACATTTGTAAACATTGACGCCCATTTGCACAATGTTTGAGTTCAATCCACCATATTCTCGTTACATGGAGCAAGTGTGCTTGTACGTTCTTGACCAATGCAGCTACACAAATATCACATACTTATTCCTGTATGCCCCTGAAATGACATTAAGGCCTCAAATCCATCTCTGCCTATGTCTACTCCTTACAAGAGTCTCGCTGTGGATCAAACAATCCACCTTATCTAACAAAGCGTCCTTCATCCTGCATTTGTCTATATCTGCAGAATATAGTTGTTTCGATATCTGTACAGCATTCTATAGTTGGGTCTATATCTGCATAGCATAGTCTAGTTGTGTATATAGCTGGATAGTATAGTTGTGTCTATATCTTTATAGTATAGTATACTTTTGTCTACATCTGTATAGTATAGTATAGTTGTGTCTTTATCTGTGTAGTATAGTATAGTATAGTTGTGTCTAAATCTGTGTAGTATAGTATTGTATAGTTGTGTCTATATCTGTGTAGTATTGTATAGTTGTGTCTATATCTGTATAGTATAGTATAGTTGTGTCTATATCTGTGTAGTAATAGTTGTGTCTATATCTGTATGGTGTTGTAAGCATGCTGGCCTGCTGCAGCCTTCAGCAGCTGGCTCAGTCCTCAGGGACCACTCAACTACATGTAGTTACCTAACGCTCTGACGCCACGCTGATTACTGCACACCCTTACAGGCCTCATTTAAAACATTATTCTGGAAAACATCCCTACTGAGCCAGATATTCACTGGAGACACATCCAAACACAGTGACATCCCCACTAGAGACACATCCAAACACAGTGACATCCCCACTAGAGACACATCCAAACACAGTGACATCCCCACTAGAGACACATCCAAACACAGTGACATCCCCACTAGAGACACATCCAAACACAGTGACATCCACCACTAGAGACACATCCAAACACAGTGAATATCCCACTAGAGACACATCCAAAACACAGTGAGACATCACCACACTAGAGACACATCCCAAACACAGTGACATCCCACTAGAGACACAATCCAAACACAGTGACATCAACACTAGAGACACATCCCAAACACAGTGACATCAACACTAGAGACACATCCAAACACAGTGACATCAACACTAGAGACACATCCAAACACAGTGACATCCCCACTAGAGACACATCCAAACACAGTGACATCCCCACTAGAGACACATCCAAACACAGTGACATCAACACTAGAGACACACCCAAACACAGTGACATCCCCACTAGAGACACATCCAAACACAGTGATATCCCCACTAGAGACACATCCAAACACAGTGACATCAACACTAGAGACACATCCAAACACAGTGACATCAACACTAGAGACACATCCAAACACAGTGACATCAACACTAGAGACACATCCAAACACAGTGACATCCCCACTAGAGACACATCCAAACACAGTGACATCCCCACTAGAGACACATCCAAACACAGTGACATCAACACTAGAGACACATCCAAACACAGTGACATCCCCACTAGAGACACATCCAAACACAGTGATATCCCCACTAGAGACACATCCAAACACAGTGACATCAACACTAGAGACACATCCAAACACAGTGACATCAACACTAGAGACACATCCAAACACAGTGACATCAACCACTAGAGACACATCCAAACACAGTGACATCCTCACTAGAGACACATCCAAACACAGTGACATCAGCACTAGAGGCACATCCAAACACAGTGACATCCCCACTAGAGACACATCCAAACACAGTGATATCCCCACTAGAGACACATCCAAACACAGTGACATCCCCACTAGAGAGGCGTCCAAACACAGTGACATCCTCACTAGAGACACATCCAAACACAGTGACATCCACACTAGAGACACATCCAAACACAGTGACATCCCCACTAGAGAGGCGTCCAAACACAGTGCCATCAACACTAGAGGCACATCAAAACGCAGTGACAATCTCACAGATCAATAGTAGATTGTTTCTGGAGCTCAGGTTTGTATTGATCTGTCAACACCCGGAGGGCTTCCTGGCTGCTTGTTTGTCGCCGCCAGAAACACCCCAGACATTTTGGTGTGTATTATTCTGAACTGCCACCGTCCATGCAGACACACATTTTACTCTGGGATGGTTCATTTGTACCTTCTGTGTATAGCGGCAGAGAGGATGACATCTAATCTGCCACGCCAACCAAAGCTTAAAAAGATACCTGTGTGCCCTGAAAAAATCTCTAGACTATAGACAATGCTGGATACACAATAACATGACATCCCATTCATATAGATTCATAAGTGAATGTTTGCCACATATTGTACATGACCTACTTACAGACACACACCCACACACATGTACACATTAACGCTTACACACGCGCACACACAAACACTCATACACAGAAAATATGACACAAGGACACACAACACTCACACACATCATACACATGCAGAACCCTAGATAGGAGCAGGCGCGAGATGGTATGACGGCGGAGAGTTCTGGAAGATCCTGAAAGAGGAGGCAGGGGACTAAAGGGAGCAATAGTATCATTACTTTACTCCATCCCTGTTTCATCCTGCCCTCCCTCTCACTCGTATCCCTTCCTTTATATCTCTCCCTTCCTCTCTCTCTCTCTCTCTCTCTCTCTCTCTCTCTCTCTCTCTCTCTCTCTCTCTCTCTCTGTCTCTCTCTCTCTCTCTCTCTCTCTCTCCTCTCTCTCTCTCTCTCTCTCTCTCTCTCTCCCTCTCTCTCTGTCTCTCTCTCTCTCTCTCTCCTCTCTCTCTCTCTCTCTCCCTCTCTCTCTCTCTCCCTCTGTCTCTCTCACTCTCTCTGTCTCTCTCTCTCCCTCTCTCTCTCTGTCTCTCTCTCTCTGTCTCTTTCTCTCCGTCTCTCTCTCTCTCTCCCTCTCTCTCTCTCTCTCTCTCTGTCTCTCTCTCTCTCTCTGTCTCTCTCTCCCTCTCTCTCTCTCTCTCTCTCTCTCTCTCTCTCTCCTCTCTCTCTCTCCTTCCTCTCTCTCTCTCTCTCCCTTCCTCTCTCTCTCTCCCTTCCTCTCTCTCTCTCTCTCTCTCTCTCTCTTCTCCCTCCCTCTCTCTCTCTCTCTCTCTCCCTTCCTCTCTCTCTCTCTCCCCCCCTCTCTCTCTCTCTCTCCCTTCCTCTCTCTCTCTCCCTTCCTCTCTCTCTCGCCCTTTCTCTCTCTCTCTCTTCCTCCCATACTCATCTCCTCTCCTCTCCTCCTGTCTTCCACCATATCTCCTATCCCCCCTCTACTCTCCTTCACATCCCATAATAGTCTCCTCTCATCCCTATCCCCCTTTTCCCAACCTGTCCTCTCTCCCACTCTCCTATTCTCCACCTCTCTTCTTAGTGTCTCCATTCTCCTCCTCCACATTTCTCATCCTCTCATCTCTCCTCCACTCTCATCCTCTCATCTCTCCTCTACTCTCATCCTCTCATCTCTCCTCCACTCTCATCCTCTCATCTCTCCTCCACTCTCATCCTCTCATCTCTCCTCCACTCTCATCCTCTCATCTCTCCTCCACTCTCATCCTCTCCATCATTCTATCGTGTCCCCTCTGGGCTTCTCATTAGATGGCAGGGTCATTGAAGGCGGAGCTTCTATGAATAATAATTTCACATATTCTTTCTCTGACGTCCTATATGACTCAGCTGCAGGTATGGCTACTGAATCTAAATCTGGCCTTCCAGCTCTGTCTAAACAATAATAGCAAAATGGAAAATTCAGGTTACATGGGAAGATACATTGCCTGGGGAGTTTTGAGAACAAACATAACAAAAACAAAAATTGCACATGCTAGTGTGTTGCATCAGGAATCACACAGCTATATGTGACTTTTAGGATTCATCAAGCAGCATTGTGGTTGCTTGGCTGTGATAAGCAAGTTTAGAACACAATAATGATAATGAGAAGTGTTTCTTTATGGACAGTTAGAGTTGGGGGTCAAAGTGCACTGCAGTGTGGAACATGTCAGTTAGTAATTATGAAGAGGATGCTGAGTGTAATCATAAGTGTTTATTAAATCCATGAATCCACCGGCTCACCTGGGATACGGCAGATATAATGTCAATGTCCACTTCAATATGTGTCCTTTTAAAGGGAAAGGCTGAGAAAAGGTATGTTGTTTAAAGGGAAAGTTCCAGGGAGGTAATAGCAGGGAAGGTCATATCAAAGATCACACGGCTCATTAAAGGAGCTTGCGTGTACGTGGATGTGTGTAGATGGCACGTCAGTTGACAGAAGAATAAGTGTGTATCGATTAAGCTGCTAGGGCTGAGGATGATGAGAGAGCATTTCTGGAATTGGAATTAATTTATTGATTGGCGGCTAGGGGTGTCCTTGGACCAGCCCAGGTCACAGGGAATAGGTCTGCAGCTGACACACCCACCCACCCACCCACACACACACAGCCACACACACACAAACAGACACAGCCACACACACACACAAACAGACACAGCCACACACACACACAAACAGACACAGCCACACACACACACACACACACACACACACACACACACACACACACACACACACACACACACACACACACACACACACACCCCAACAGACACAGCCCACCATATCCACCCACACACACGCGCGAATACAAGCCAACACACAGACGTGTGTGTGCGTGTGTGTGTGTGTGTGTGTGGGCTGCAAATTTGAACGCAGAAATAAATAAATCAGAAGGTGATGAAGTGGTTGAGAATCTGCTCTGTCAGCAAGCCTCTCATCACCTTGGACCATATTGGTGGCTTGAGTAAGCCTTCTTCCTCTCCATGTTTTATTTTTACTTCTGAATTCCATTCCCCCATCCAGGTAGAATTTGGATCGCATTCCATTGAGTTGCCATGGTTCCCCGATCTTAGAAGGTTAGCCCACCCAATTAACCAATAGAACCAATAGGTGAGCGAACTCCATTAAAGCGTTGACCAGAGAAAGCCCATTTCAGGGCAGACCTAGGGCTAGGATGTTCTCCTAATTGTCTGTCTTTCTTTCTACCTCTCTTTCAGTCTTTCTTCATAGTGTTCTCTCTGTCTCTCCTGTCTCTCTTTCTCCCTTTCTTTTTGGTTTCAGCCAGCACTGTTGCAGAGCACTACCCTGGAAATCCAGAGTTCTTGCAAGAGCACAATTTGAATTTTCGCAGTGAGTCACTCTGGGAATGAGCAATATAATCATTCCCCGATTCCCTGGATCCAAACATTAACCAATCACATTGGTGTATCTGATATAGGCGGGGCAGAAGCGAGCTAAATAGAAGACTCTAGCAGAGTACTGAAAGAGTCCTAACATTAGCTCTACCTTTATTAACATGTGGAACTGAGACACAAAAATTGTTTTGCACACATGTCATCAGACGGCCTCCACCCATTGTTTCTCCTGAGTATTTATTGCAGAATTGATGGTAATAATGGTACATGATTGACACATTGCATTTTCTTGTTTTGACAGCTCCCCAGAAAGGGAATATAAGCAGTTTTCAGACATGTCCTCTGCATTTTCTCAGCATTTTTCCATCAGGAGATTCGACCCTGGGGGTGATTCAGACTTGGACATCGGTGTCGTTCAGACATTGGTAGAATCTCCGGGTGGTTTAGGGGGTTGGGCTTGCAAGAGGCTAGATAAGTGTGGCCGTTGTCCCTGTAGTTGGTTTTGGTTTGACCAAAGATGGAGGCAAAACGGGCAGAAATCATCGCGGTCATCTTAAATGTTGCTTCAACGACGCATCATATATTCCATCGTACCCACAACATCCGAAGCATCGATGAAAGATTGGAGCATGACTTAGAGACAAAAAGAAACGACAAAGAAGAAACGTGTTGCAAACGACTGTGTTAACAGCTTTTTTTTAAAAAAATAATTTAGAGTGCCATGCAATGACATGCAAATGCAGACCGAAGCGTGATCAACACGCCCACTCATGGGTGTGAGAAATACCAACTTTCTACGCCTCATTCAAACATAAGGTTATTACATTTCCTCCAGAGAAAAGACTACCTCAGGAATAGTACTTTTTCAGGAGAATTTCAGGGTAAAAATGTCACAATATTTTATTCAGACATTCGGCCAATCAGGAGAATATCAGGAGTATATCAGGACAAACACGTGTATCTGAAAGCAGCTATAGTAAGTATACTGGCTACGTAGCTCAGGTGGTAGAGCAGGTTCACTGTTAACCGGAAGGTTTATGGTTCAATCCCTGGCTCTGTGTCGATGAGCAAGACACCTAACCTGACTTGTCCTGAAAATCTGTCTGTCTCTCCCTGCATGGTTGACTCTGCCGTTGGTGTGTGTGAATGAATGGTTGTAAATCGCTTTGGATCAAAGTGTCAGCACAGATTGGATAAAAATGTTTGCTTACCATACACACTGGGCAATCCAAAGTAGTTGTAGTTGTTTGGTTGGACACATTTTGCAGTAAAGTGATCAAACTATTTTTTTTTTCAGATCACACCACATGTGGATGTACGTCACCAGGAGCAGGTTGCTAGGGCAGTGTTTCTCAACCTTGGGGTCCCGACCCCAATTGGGGTCGCGAGATGATTTCTGGGGGTCGCCAAATAATTTTGGAAAAATATAAATGCGCAAAATTAATGTAGCTCTGACCGGACGTTAGAAGGACGATGAGCGGTTGGTCTCAAACACGCATTTTATTACTCAAACTACACCAAAACAACAACAACGAACCTGTCCACTAGTCTCATATCTGCCCTTCTCATTCACACATTATCAGAGCAAAGATATTTTTTTTTTCTCCCCGGTCTGCTGTCAGCAGGGTCGGCGGCTGCAGCAGCCTCAAGCCGGCGGCTGCAGCAGCCTCGGAGCGGGGGAGAGAAAAAAAAGTGTAGGCTATTTCTTTTACTCTGTGAAGATCTCCTACAACGGAGTCGGGGAGAAAGCAAACGGGACGGATCTGCCCAGTCCCTGAGCAGCGCACGTTTCACAGACAAGCCACAACACAGAGCGTAAACAATGTTACCTATCAACACCACGAACAGCTTGCAGGGAGGAAGTGGGGGGGGCGTTCACAGACAGTCTGAAATCGCAGAACTTAAACTTAAACATTAGGCTACTTAAACATTATAAAAGTAAGGGTCGTTATATTAATATTAAATTACATAATTTCAAACAAAGAGTTGTTTTCTGCTTCGTTGTTTGTCCAAAATTAATTGTATCACCGCGGTGTAGGCTATGGTCCTGATCTGTGCGCGTGCAACCCGGTATCACGAGATCTCGTGCTCATGCGCACGAAACGCGTTAATCTTTTGAATCGTGTCCCAGAGTACGATTGTTCGACTTTTTTCGTGAAACGCATCACGAAATGTTAACCAATGCATTCTGAATGCACATCCTTCACAACTATATTTTTCGTCATAACTATCCAAACCAAACATCCTTCACATTCGCCGAGCGACGATTATTAAAGTAAAAATGAACATTTCTCGCTAAAAAATGTTTTACATAAAACACTTTTAATGGCGTAACTATGCTAAAATATCATATTTTCCACCCAGAATAAAAAGTATGTCCGCCATTTTCACAGAAAAATATCCTAAAAACTATCCAATAGGAAAGATGCTCCCAGCGTCTATACGTGACGTAGTCACCGATAGACGCTTTTAATGCTTTTAATGGCGGGTTGCGCGTTGTTGTTTTTAGCCACAGCTTACAGCAAGTGTGCTAGCTGGAAAAATGGGAGCGATGGCTTAAAAGAAAAAGTGTTCCAGACAGTCAGCAGCAGCAGCAGCAACAGGGGTCCCAAGATCAGCCACCAGAACCAGGGGGGGGGGGGGGGGTCGCGGACAGCAGTGCATGTTGAATTGGGGGTCGCGACTCAAAAAGGTTGAGAACCACTGTGCTAGGGAAAGGTTAAAACACTCCCTTTGATCATCTGCACTTATATGAACCATAACTCCTGGTTTCCTGTTTTGCATTATATGGTAATAGTGTGGGTCTGGCTTCCTGTTCTGCCGGCGGTCGTGGTGTGCACGCTGACCTTGTGTACACGCTTCGTGTAAACAGACCAAGCATTTGTGCGATATAGCATCTCGATACTGTGTAGATGTTTATCCAGATGCTATTTACAAGGCATTAGTCTAGAGTGTGATAACTATGTACAACTGACTAATAATTCTAAAACCAAGTGACTGCCTTCATGATAAGCATATAGCAAAATGTCACAAAAGCAGCATATATTTCCATTCGCTTTCCAGAATCTCTTTTTGTTCCTAACAATTACACACAGATATTAAAGCGTCTCCAAAATAAGCAGGGGCCTTTATTTCCCAAGTCAAGGCGCTTCTCTCCATTGCTATGGTTTAACTAAATCGAACCGGTACCGCGGCTGGGGATCAGCCGGGGAGCAGCGTAGGAGCGCGACCAGACATTGGCGGTCCCGGCGTGTGTTTTCTGCATTCCGGAGCATTAAGCATTCTATTCCTCCTCCTGCAGGCCGGGTTCCACTCCAGCGCCCAGCCGGTGGACCGCGTGGGACCCCAGTGCTCGTGCTGTAGAAGATAAAGCTCCATAGAAGCGGAGCGTTTTATTATTTTGCTGGTGCGGTTGGCAGAGCAGACCCCCACGGCACATAACACAGAAACAGAGAGCGGGTAAACGCAGTAATGCCCTCAGCAGACAGTCTGCAGGAATGGAAACATTCTGGAGGAGCCGATTCAGCATGTCAGAGGCGGTGGAGCGGAGGGCTGCTGGGAGCCACTGTAGAGGAAACAGGAGACACCACTGCTGCTACCGCGGGAGTAGGACACCTCCCATGAGCTAAGAGCTAGTACTGTGCTGCAGCATCATTTAAATAAATAAAACACACGGGAAACCATGAGGCCTGGGTCACTCTGTTACGCTCTCCAAACCCGTCATGCTTTTCTTGGCTTTTGCCAAACATCCATCTTTTAATTACTTATAGGTCAATGAGAATTTATTTTTAAGCAAACTTTAAAAGCTAATTAGGGGCTTTCTAGGCATAGGTTGCCTAGAGTGCCACCTGCAGCGGGAGGCTATATTTATATTATAAAAAATTGAATAGGATATAATGCTATATATCAGATACTTTTCACCCTGTTTTGTCTCAACGTTAATGGTTTAAATTCCCAATTTATTTATTTCTAATCTGGGAGATGAAGAGGGGACGGTGGGGAGGAACTGCCTAGGGTATGGCACTGGTCTGAGCTGAGATATGATCATATAAAACATCTTGTTAGTTTCTACAGAATTCCCAGAGAGTGAAACAAACAACCCAGCCTGTTGAAGTAATCATCATCAACATGAAGTAATCATCTCTACACACACACACACACACACACACACACACACACACACACACACACACACACACACACACACACACACACACACACACACACACACACACACACGCACACACACACACACACACACACACACACACACACACACACACACATACAGAACACACTGGCAGAAACACAGACACACACACTGAAACCCTATACATACCATGAATTTGTTTCCCAGCCTCCGCTAAGCTCATTGCACTGTACCTATTTTCCTGCGGTTGCGTCGTTGCCCGCTAATAACATTAGCATTACACAGCAATCAGTTTGAGATAAAAGACTGAGACTAAAAAAAAAGACTGATAAAATCTTTTTAACGTAGCTTTCATATTTTTTCCTGATTTCACAATAACTTATATTGATAAGCTGATGGGCAGAATGGCTTGGACTACAAGGGCAGAAGGAAAGGATCCAAAGCCAATTGGTCAAATCAGGCCTACTTTTGATATTTAAAACTAAATAAAACAAACCTGGGCCTATCATTGGGCCTATTTTTGCCCTCAATGACTGAAGCTTTTGGATGTGTTTATTTTCAGCTACAATTGTTTTAAGAAAAATAAACAACATACTGTAAGGTTCACCCCACGGTGGCGCAGCGTCGAATAAACAGGCTGGCTTGCAATCCTGCTCTTTATTCTGTAAATCCAAAGTTTATCTCCAAACACTGTTGGCTGTGACCACCCGTACATTAAGCCGTAACACCCTCACTTAATCCAACCACACGTTGCTTCCGGATGCTCCCTCTTGTTGTCCCCCCCCCCCTTCTCGCGAGACAATCCCCCATTAACCTCCACTAATAACCGTAGTGCCTAACCCAACACATGAGAACATTCTAATAGCTGCTGAACGCATTAACAGAACCACATTAACCCAGCTCGTTACACAGCACAACAATTCTCTTCGGTGGGATAATTGGCCCTATATCCTCTTCCCAGTTATTAGGCAGAAACTGTCTGGATAGGGCATCAGGCTTTCCATTTTTGGAACCGGGTCGATAGGACAAGGTGAAGTCAAAGCGATTGAAGAATAATGCCCACCGAGCTTGCCGAGGATTCAGGCGTCTGGCTTGCTGGAGGTACTCCAGATTCCGGTGGTCCATCCAAACCAAGAAAGGATGCTGGGCTCCTCCTAGCCATAGGCGCCACTCTTCAAGCGCCATCTTCACTACCAGAAGTTCCCTGTCACCAACATCATACCTTGTCTTCGTGGGACTGAGGCGATAAAAAGGCACATGGGTGTACCTTCCCATCAGACGAGCGCTGAGACAAGACAGCTCCAATACCCACGCTGGAGGCATCCACGTCTACAATAAAAGGCAAAGAGGGATTAGGTACTGTCAGTATAGGAGCCGAAGAGAAGCGCTCCTTGAGTCTTCGGAATGCCTGGTCTGCATCCGGAGTCCATCCAAAAGGTGCTGCTTCCTTCTTGGTGAGAGCAGAGATAGGAGCAGCCACAGAACTAAAACCTCTGATGAACCTCCTGTAGAAGTTTGCAAACCCAAGGAATTGCTGGACCTCTTTCACAGTCTTAGGAACGGGCCAATCTTGCACCGCTTGAGTTTTCCTTGAGTCCATCAGAACCTGACCTTGTTTGATGATGAACCCAAGGAAAGCCACCTCGGTGGCGTGAAACTCGCACTTCTCAGGTTTTACATACAAGTGGTTCTTTAAAAGTCTCTGGAGGACCTGACGCACATGTTGGCAGTGCTCGTGACGAGACTTGGAAAAAATCAAAATGTCATCCAAATAAACAAACACAAAAAGGTTAACCATGTCACGACAAAACATCATTTATCAGGGCTTGGAAAACAGCTGGGGCATTAGTGAGTCCAAAGTGCATCACTTGGTATTCATAGTGTCCAGAGGGGGTGTTAAAAGCTGTCTTCCACGCATCACCTTGTCTGATGCAAACGAGGTGATAAGCATTGCGAAGGTCCAACTTAGAAAAAATGGTGGCCCCTTGTAGAAGATCAAAAGCTGTGGAGATCAACGGAAGGGGGTATCGGTTGCGTATGGTGATCTTGTTCAGACTCCTGTAGTCTATACAAGGGCGCAAACCACCATCTTTCTTGCCCACAAAGAAAACCCCTGCACCAGCAGGGGACGTGGAGGGGCGTATAAAACCAGTGGAGAGGGCCTCCTTGATGTAGTCATCCATGGTCCTCCTTTCCGGCAAGGAGAGCGAGAAGATCCGACCACGTGAAGGACTGGATCCTGGCAAGAGTTCTATGGAACAGTCGTAGGACCGATGGGGTGGAAGTGAGTGAGCCCCATCACGGCCCTCCCAAGGGTGGACGGGGTTGGCCTTTTCCCAGGAGGTCGGGACAAAAGGCTCTGAAATGTCCTGTGATGTCCGTGGGAGCAGGTTTGTTCCAGAGGGGAGTTATAGGTGTGGGTCGGCTCTGGAAGTTTGGCTGCTGGCCACTGGTCTGGTCCCGTCTACGCTCTCGGAGACGATTGTCCAGACGTATGGCCTGGGAGATGATGGACTTAAGATCCTCAGGAAACTCAGTTGCAGCTCAACAGTCTTTCAGTGATTCAGACAAGCCATTTAAGAAAGTGGTAACAAGGGCCGTCTCATTCCAGCCACTCTCCGCGGCCAAAGTACGAAAAGAGATGGCGTAATCCGAAACCTGTTCTCTCCCTTGACAGAAGGAGTAAGAGTTTCTTAGCCGCCTCTTGTCCTGAGGCAGACTGGTCAAAAATTCGCAGCATCTCATTAGTGAAAAGAATAATACCTGAATATTCTGGACCCTGTAACTGCCAGATTGCAGTGGCCCAGGCTAACGCCTTGTCAGTCAATAAAGTTATAATATAAGCTATCCTGGATCTAGCATTAGGGAACGAAGTAGGTTGCAGCTCAAAACTCAACTGGCATTGTTTTAAGAAACCACGACAAGCAACTGGGCTACTATTGTATCGTTGAGGAGTAGGTAGCCGAGGTTCTGCACTAGGAGGTGGAGCTACCGGTTGAGTTGGAGCCGGCGGATTGGCGGGATAAGGCTGCCCACCTGGGTCTGGTGGATCCTGGCCACCGGGTAGAGTGGGGCTAGGACTCCCTGCTTCCGGGACGAGTTGCTGAAGAAGGTGGCTGGAGAGCCAGCGCCTGTCCATGAGTATCCATAGTGGAACCAAAGCTATTGAGAGCCGCCATGATTTTTTCAAAGTCAGAGGCAGCAATAAACATAGTATCAGGGGCTCCTGCCGATGCTGTCGCTGCCGTCAGTCATGGTTGAGTCTTCTGTCACGGTCTGGTACACAGTAAACTAGGGTGACTCAAGTGCGAAGCAAAAACAGGATTAGTGTAAGGTATTTATTCCTCATTAATAAAGTTCCAAAAAGCTCAGAAGATCCAAAACACAAAACACAAAGTCCAAGCAATCCAAAAAGGCAAAAACACAAAAAACTCAGTCCAACAATCCAAAAGGGCAAAACCACAATCAAAGTAAATCCAAAGGGTAAACCAAAACTCTGAGTATGGGAAATGTCCAGGGTCAAACAACAAGAAATCCAAAACGTAGGGTTCAAGACCAAGGTCTACTCACATGGTTTCAGTGAAGACTCAACAGAGACAGAGTGAAAGAACCAGGCTGTGTACTGTGTAAGTACTGTGAGACAAACACGGTTGACGGTTGAACCAATCACATGACTAATTAACAGGGCCAGGTGAGTCTGCTTAACAATCGACATTACAACACAGAGAACAGAAAGACAGAATTGGCGCCATCTAGTGGTCTAAGACACAATAGTCCAACATTATGACAGGTGCAGCTTTGAATAAACAGGCGATGGCTGGCTTGCAATCCTGCTCTTTATTCTGTAAATCCAAAGTTAATCTCCAAACACTGTTGGCCGTGACCACCCGTATATTAAACCGTAATACCCTCACTTAATCCAACCACACGTTGCTTCCGGACGCTCCCTCTCGTTGCCCCCCCCCTTCTCGCGAGACAATCCCCCATTAAGGCCCATTCAAACCCTATGGTAAATACGGATACGGACCGTATCCGGTTGAACTTCACACACGGGTCCGTTACGGACGTCTGCACTTAGGGGGACGAAGGCCTGCTCAAAGGCCTGCGACGCCCCTGTCCCGGAGGTGTTTCGTCCGTCAATGGGTCCGTCGCCTCTGAGTTTACGAATCCGGAGTGCTTCGGGAGAAACGGAGCAATACCACCGGAAATCGAGGCGGCAGTATAGAGTCAAAAGTCCGACCATTCGCGAAAATAGATAGAGTAGTATAATATCTGTATATATAACGTTTTATACATATTATACTATATACCTGACATTTTTATGTTATTGTTCCCCTGCTTTAGCAATGAGTTGTAACTGGTCATTTAACAACATTTTGAGGAGATAATCTGCAGGTTGGTAAGGGGTGTTTATCCTCGTTTAATTGTGTAATACACTTGTCACTGCCAGTAACCATTTAAATGCATCTGAATGTCAATGATTTGGGCTAGGCTAGATATTGGTCATTCAAAATAAAGCCCTCCTCCAAGTTAGGGGCGCCGGCCACGTTGAGGTCAATGTAAGCTCACTAACTTTTTGCTGTCTGTCAAGCAGAGACAGCTTTTCATCGGCGCAAGAAAATTCACCCTCGGGTTGCTCCAGTGTACGCTTTTCTTTTTTGTTATCACCACAGGATTGGACAATTCAGCGAATCAATCAAATATGCTACCTCTCTCAGCAGCATTCGCGCAACACAACTGTACAGAAGAGATAGATCGCTGACGCTAATTAAGTACTTTCCACCTTTTTCAGTGGAGTAATTGGACTCCCCAAGCAATGTTATACTTAAAAGGAGCAAGTAAGTTACATATTAATTTAGTCTTTCGGCCTGTAGCATAGAAACAAAATGAAGCAACTGTCTCATATTTTTAACTGCATTTGCAATGAATAATAGCTGAGAACATTTTTTGTGAAATGGAGCATAGTAGGCCTATGTGCAGCTATGTGTGATTACATGTGTCCTAGCTTAAATGTATGATGCATGTTAAGATAATTAGACTGCTAGTAAAGCTAATTAAGCTTTACTGCACTTATATTCATAAACAAAGGTTATTTAGGGTTAGTTAAATTAACTAACCCTAATTAAACCGATCACATCCTCAAGTTGAGACTGAACCAAATTTGGAAGACAACAATGAAGATTAGAAAGCATTTCTGAATTTTTTAGTCGCCCATGAATTACATCACTGGATATACCTACAATATCATCTTGATCATCCTGAGATTCAGGAGAAGGAGCACTGGCATTGTTAGACAGCGCCAGAGTTACCTTGTCACCATCAGCAATTCCCACACTGGACAGCTCCGGCCCCATACTGACCTCTGGACCATCAGAAGGCGTGAAAAAGGACTGAGACTCCCTGTCAAAATAAGGCTTCATCATATTAATATGACACAGCCTACTACGCCGTCGACGTTCAGGGGTGTCGATGATGTAGTCCCGATCGCCCACCTTCTTTTTGACTTCGTATGGGCCACTATAACGAGCCTGCAGAGAAGAGCCAGGAATAGGCAATAGAACCAGCACTTTATCACCGGGACGAAAACTCCTGCTTCTTGCACCCTTGTCAAACCATCTCTTCATTTTGCCCTGTGCAACGTTCATGTTTTGTTTTGCCAATTCACAAGCGCGGTGAAGTCTGAAACGGAACTTTGACACATAGTCGAGCAGATTTTGAGGTTTGCTATCACCCAGCCACTTCTCCTGCAAGAGTTTAAGGGGCCCTCTCACAGTGTGTGCAAACACCAGCTCCAGCGTGGTGGCGTTCGCCAGGGCTGCCTTAGTGGCAACAAAAGCCTTGTCCCTGCTCTCAGTCCAGTCCACAGTGTGCTTGGGCTTACCTTACAAGGCCTCATGCCCAGACAAATAATGATTTAGGCCACTCAGCCCTGAGGGCAGGAGAATGTTACTTCAGCCCTGGGACCAGAACAGACTAAACTGCCCCAAGACAAATAATGATTTAGGTTAGGGTTAGCCTAGGGTTATTGTTGCGTGTGGCCATGACTCACTCACTCAGACACTCAATCACTGTGCTGTGCCTAAACCCTATGTCTTTCCTTCCTCATCAGGCTGGCACACCCAGGCTGAACCACCTCGAGCAAATAATAAAACAGGCTGGTAATTGGGCTACCGCCCAATTACCAGCCTGTTTTATAAAGCCAGCAAAGTCAGTCGCTGGAGGAACACCAGACCCGGCAACACCTTAGTCCCACAGAATGCTCGGTGAAATACCCTTTCATTCAGTAATCTTCAATTTAGGCCTGGAGATGGCCGGCAGTCCTACTTTTCGGTTTAGTTCCTAGTTTATAATTTGGTTTTGTCAGGCAGGGAGGGGGGCCAGCCTCGATGTCCCTATAGGGGGTGGCCTGGCCCCCCCTCCATTTTGCTGAGTTTGTCCGGCATCTCCAGGTCCCTTTTGGTTTGCGGACATATTTATTTTGGTAAAGTATCTATATTGAATTGCAACTATGGTTTCGTTTAAGGATGTTTATTTCCTGGTGGGAAAACTTTGTTAATAAAACCTGTACAAAACATCCTATTTTCTGGTGTCCTGCTTTTATGTTGGGGCCTCCAATTTGAGCCACTGAGTATTTTATGTAAAAGTTTGGAGGCCGTAACATAATGGGGGCTCGTCAAAACATTTATGTATTTTTTCTCTCTTTCCCTAACTTTAATTGAAATTTGGTGCATTTTTGTGGGTGTCCACATGTGTGCGTTGTGACGATGAGCCTACCATTTAGCGTGTTTGTTGTGTGTGTGTGTTATGGTGCTCATACCTCCTCCTTGGACCTGGCCTGCTCCTGCGTCCCGTCAATGTGAATGCCCCCTTCCACCTCTGCCTCCTGGATGTTTCACAGTCACTTCACGGGAAGGTGCGAACTGCCACCCGGCCCTTCCATTGTTCTTTGTAACCAATGATCCATGGGGCCACAACGAAAGCAGGCCTGCCTCTGTGCTCTGTGCCTGTCTTCCCCACTTTCTTGTGGTCGTCCTTGCCGTCCGGCGTCTCCACGAACATTACATCAGCTTGGTCCTTCCTGGGAATGTCGCCTCGAATGCGCCCCCACTCCCCACCGTAGGCCCAGTTTGACTTGGCGCCCTTCGCCGATGGATGATGGGCCATTTCCAGAAGCGAGGGATTCCCCTCTCACTGCCGATGGGTCCGGGAGACATTCTGTTATGTCCTTAATGTCACTGGGTCTCAATGCACGGAAAACTTATGCCGTACTGCCATCCTGGGGGTTTAGTACTTCGATCATGGGGAATTGGCCATTCCCCCGTCCCCGTGTTGAGTTGGGGAGAATGCCATTCCCCGGCTCCCGACGGCTTCTCGCTTTTGGTTGGTGTGGTCGTCGCCGGCTGGAATGATCGTTGTGGTTTCCCCTGGCTCTGAGTGGCTGGCCGATCTCCTGTTGCGCTGCCGTCAGGTGTTTCCTCCTTTGTTGTGAGGTCTGGATAGAGGTTGAATGATGAAGCGGCGGTCTTGGCGTTATCGTCATACGATGGCGGTGAAGGGGGATTCGCACGCGGTCCGCCGGTGCAGTCCAGGTCCGGGTCTATATCTCGGGTGACATTGAGGTTAAAAATCCTTACACTCTCTACGCTCTCTGTCCCTGGCTGATTTATTTTATTATTTTTATCCTGGCCCTCTCTTTCCCACAAATAAAATGCACACCAAAAAGGTTTGGTGTGTTACTTTTTAAGTAATTCAGATTTTAATAACTGTCTTTTTAAGTAATTCAAATGTTTTAAGCTAAAACTCCCCATTACAGGAAAACCTAGTCTATGCCAGCATTTTAAACCCTCCAGAGCCGCTTCACCATGCTTCTACAGCATTACCTGCGCGGGCCCGTTATCTCAGTTCTTCCCGATTTGTTACCCATGTTTAAGATCCGCACACACTATTAATTATTATTTACTTTTTATCAAATATCACCGTAACCTCCTTGTCACTTCACATATACATATATTTATTTAACACCGAATGTATGTCTATTATTACTATTCGTTTATATATATGACAATAATAGCGCTTAACGGGTTTCCCTTTGCCGTTTTGACAGAGTTCCTACTGCCCTTTCTGTTACATATACAATAGTACCTAACTGTATATCTAGGGAACCGGAGTACCTACCGGTCCAATAACAGAGCTTGAACGCGGCCTATCGTTCAAATATACGTTCAGTACCTAGAATCGTATATACCGTAATACCTAACGGATTTTCCAGTAGCTTAAACAAGTATTGTTATCTCACCTGCTCGAATTCTTTTTTCCTCTGGATACCGTACTGAAGAACCCCTATTCTATCCCCCACAGGCACCCTTTCCTTGACCCCATTAGCTGGTTACAGTCACCTGGAGGCAAGGTAGAGCTTTGGGACCCAGTACCTAGAGACCTGTATTGGAGCAATATTTCGTAGAATCTTCAGGTTAGATATCCCGGACGAGCCCCCAAATTGTCGTGGCAATTTCTTTGTCTACGGAGTTCCTACCGTTCCTATGTCAGATATTGCGTCTAAGACAGATGAGATAATGGTACAAACGACTCGCAATACTTGTGTACGATTATGGTCATATATATATTGTAAAGATAATACAAAACAAAAACGCTTGAAAACATGCATCAACAAATAATAACAACAGACATACAATAATAATCTGAGGCCTCAGATGGGAGTTCGCCCTGTGTCTATCAGAAGGCTCGCAGGGAGTAGTCCACCGAGGGGTTAGAGCCATGAGTTCTTATTCACTTCTGGTTGGGCTCTGTAGGGGAGCCGCCCCCTCAATCCACCAAAAGTCTTTGTTTTACCAGATGGTAATCTTTTGATTGAAGCTCTTCAAGGTGTCATAAATACAGGTTTGCCACCTTGCCTTATACCTCAGCTGCCCAGGGGACAGAGGAACAGGCCCATATAAAAGAGGTCAGATTGGGTTATATATACGAAAACAGTTACATCAAAGGAGAGGAGAGGAACGGGCCGACAACTGGAGGCTATCACTCGGAACATCCAAGGTTCACACTTTGGTTGACCCTCTTTAAACTGAGCAGGCAGGAAAGATTTGCATCACAAGAACTAACAACAACAAGTAGTTCATACATAAAGAAAATACAACACAATACAACATGCAGATTTTCCAACACACAGATCACACACAGAATAGTAAACTAAAGTTAAGAATAAGAAAACATAACTACAAATTTTCCATCACAGTCGCCTCCCGCCCCCATTCCGTAGACGGGTGCTCAGACGGCAGGGGAGGGGTGTTGGCGGTGCGGGCGTCCTGGCCACCTCCGGCGGGAGTGCCCTATGATGGAGGTGGGTCAGGTCGTCCGCGTCACCGGTGCCCCGTCTCCTCCCCACGGTCCTGGTAAGGCATACCGTATCCCGGTGAGGATGCATGCAGACCATGATCCACCAGCGCCTGGTGCGGTCCGAGGCATTGGTGGAGGCATCGAGCGTTTCGGTGAGGTGTATACACGGGAATGTGCACGAGTACGCTTTGGTCCTTATCGAAATATGTTGCGGGGGAAAAAAGCATAGTGTTAAGGCGGCGGTTAGAGCCTCACGCATCCCCTGATTCTTGGGTTGGATTGGGCGGGGTTTCCACCGGCTGTTAGGGGGACTATGGGGGTGCGGACACAACCGGTAGTAATGCACGATATAAATGATATATGATATGAACGATAAAAGATAGCCGATGATAGTGATTTTAATTATATCGCGCTATCACGATAATGCATGTTGACGCAAAATATTTTTATACTTTTTTTTTTAATTTTTGGTTTGTTACGGTTCCATTTCACATTGCAATTTTCGCAACAGTGCCAGAATTTGTTAACAAACCTGCATGTGCGCAAAGAACGTTAAATCATTTGACAAAAAAGTCTGGGGCGGGGTAAAGCGTTAAAGGAAAAACATCTATATTTAATATCTAATATCTATATTTTCCAGCATACTTTTTATTGGCTTTGGTCGGACCGTCGGGTGAAATTGAGTCGTGGCTCAACATGGAGCAAAGAGGAGACGGAATGTCTTTTGGATATCGGACCCAAATATCCAATAGACGTTCCGTCTCCTCTTTGCTCCATGTTGAGCCATGACCCATTTTCACCGACGGTCCGACAACATAGTGCTTATCTTGGAGTTACCGCTAATCCTGTTAAGTCCAAAAAGGCGTATGATTTTTAGAACTTGATTGGACCGAGGTGTGTTCGCTTTCACATCTCAAGCGAACCACACCAGGGTTCGTTTTGAAGCGAACCGAGACCACCTCTCCGGCTGGGTCTCGGACCGGCTGTTTGGTCCGCTCCCGAGTTTGATGGTTTGTATTCGCAACAGCCCAGAATGTCCGCACCAAGAGACCAAAATCATTTTGTGCGCACTAAACACAGGAATCAATTCAAAAAGACAAAATCTGTATTAAACAGACAAGCAACGGCTTGGCTGTTCCGCTCTCACACTATGGAACACAACCTCCGTTTGATCGATAAGAAATATCACGTGATCGACACAATTCTTAATAATCAATGATTGATCATGCCCATCCCTAATTGTCAGTACAGTGTCTGTTCCTTATCTAAAAAGAGACCCGTTTTTCCTGTTCTCTGCATCTTGGGTGGCATTTAAGGACTTAAACTAAGTGTAGTGCCTTTTAGAATGGTTTGCACTAAAGGAAAGAAACCCAATACTTGACGCTTTTTCTTTGTTAAAGTCTCTGCAGCTATTGTGCTTGAATTTTAATTATCTGCAACATTATGTTGAATGATTACAGTGTTGCACAATAAATGTTCTCCAAACGACATACTATATACCTCTTGTTTTTTAATACATTTAGCAGTTTGGCTTTCCTCAGGGTCTATGTAACCTGTTCTGAAATGGTTATTTTATGATTTTTATATCGTGATATATATCGTTATCGCAATAGGCTGCAATGTATATCGCAATATGGATTTTAGGCCATATCGCCCATCCCTAACAACCGGTAGGGACATGTAAGTCATGTGCTGTGTTCTGCGCCGAGGCGGGGCGGACGACGCTGCTCAGGGATCGGGGGAGGCGGGGGATACCCAACCCGAGCTCCCAGGGCCGAGGTTCCCACCGGTGGAGGATTTCCCCCTCGAGCAGTCTCGGGACGCCACACTGAGCTCAGCCTATGACCTGGTGATGGCTATTGATGGGAGTAAGGTCCGGCCAGACGCAGCGCTGACTTACCCACACTTTATAGTGATTAGAGATAGGCTTTATCGGGTGAGTCGTGACACCCAGAGTGAGGAGGTTATTACCCAGTTGCTGGTACCCAGGAAATGGTTTTCCAGGCGGCGCATTATAACCCAATGGCGGGCCATTTGGGGTACGATAAAACACTTAACCGTATAATGGCCCGGTTCTATTGGCCAGGGATTCGGGCGGAGGTGCGCAGGTGGAGCGCATCCTGCCCCGAGTGCAAGTTGGTGAAACCCCCGGCCGTCCCCAGGGCTCCCTTGCGGCCCCTTCCCCTAGTGGAAGCCCCCTTCGACCGCATTGGTATGGACATTATCGGGCCATTAGAACGATCCGCACACAGGTATCGATTTGTGTTAGTCCTGATCGACTACGCAACCCGATACCCGGAAGCAATTCCGATGCGCAACATCTCCGCGAAGTTTGACGCCTACCCAATGCCTCGGATCGACGAGCTCGTGGACCGGCTTGACATAGTCACCTACTATATGACTCTGGACTGCATGAAGGGCTACTGGCAGATTCGGCTGTCTCCAGCAACCCAGGGGAAAAAACAGCCTTCTCCACTCCACTCACGTTTCAGCGGCTGATGGACCGGGTGTTACAGCCCCAAGCCGCGTATGCTGCTGCCTACATTGATGACATCGTCATCTATAGTGGACCGTGGGAGCAGCATATACAGCAGGTGGCGGCCGTTCTTCACTGAGACGGGCGGGGCTCTCAGCCAACCCGAGGAAGTGCGTGATCGGGCGGAGGGAGATCCAATATCTGGGGTACCACCTGGGTCAGGGGGGAGGTCCGGCCACAGGTCGCGAAGACCGCAGCGCCCCCTCGGCCCAGGCTAGATACAGATACAGTCCAGTGATCGGAGCCATGCCAGGTGTCATTTGAGGCTATTAAAACAGCCCTCCATGGAAAGTCGTTCCTGTGTGCTCTTAACTTAGATCTCACTTTCTCTCTGCAGACGGACGCGTCGGATAGGGGGTTGGGCGCGGTCCTGACCCAGCTGGTGGAGGGGGTCAACCGCCCGGTGCTGTACCTGAGCCGGAAATTATCAGACCGGGAGGGTTGGTACAGTATGGTGGAGAAGGAGTGTCTCGCCATCTGATGGGCGGTCGGCTCCCTCCGCTACTACCTGCTGGGGCGTGCGTTCACCCTCTACTCCGACCACGCCCCCCTCCAGTGCCTCCACCGCATGAAGGACGATGCAACCCTTTAATTTTCGGGTCGTGCACAGGCCTGGGGCGCAGATGGCACTGGCGGACTTTCTCTTCTTCTCTGGGGGGGGGGAGTGAGTTGGCGGCCGGATGTGACCCCGGCCTGTGTCGGGCGATGGGGGTGTGTGGGGGGAAGTGCGACGTCTGGCCTGCAGGGGGAGTATGGGTAGGTTGGGAGCGCACCGGATTGTCTGGGGGGATTGGACCTGAGTGCGAGCAAGTACAAACACTGCCTGCTTTGTGTTGCAGTACAAAAAAGGAATCCAGGAGAGAACGGAACAGAGAGATCCACAACGAGTGGAGATCACACAAGGAGATGACTCTGAAAGAACTTTGGTTATAGTTTCAGTATTTGTGTTCGGTTTCAAAAGACAATAAAATGATCTCCCGCTGAGGGATGACAACTCTGCCTGCGCTCACTCTTTCCAACCCGTTACTGTCATAATGTTGGACTATTGTGTCTTAGACCACTAGATGGCGCCAATTCTGTCTTTCTGTTCTCTGTGTTGTAATGTCGATGGTTAAGCAGACTCACCTGGCCCTGTTAATTAGTCATGTGATTGATTCAACCACGTTTGTCTCACAGTACTTAAGCCTGGTTCTTCCACTCTGTCTCTGTTGAGTCTGCAATGAAACCATGTGAGTAGACCTTGGTCTTGAACCCTACGTTTTGGATTTCTTGTTGTTTGACCCTGGGCTGTTCCCTGCTCCGAGTTTTGTATTACCCTTTGGATTTACTTTGATTGTGTTTTTGCCCTTTTGGATTGTTGGACTTTGTGTTTTGTGTTTTGGATCTTCTGAGCTTTTTGGAACTTTATTAATGAGGAATAAATACCTTACACTAATCCTGTTTTTGCTTCACATTTGAGTCACCCTAGTTTCCTGTGTACCATGCCGTGACAGTTACAATTACACATTCAAGACATAACAATAATGATGACTGGCTATGTGAATTTCAGTACAACAGAGGACGGGCAAGCAACCAAAGTTCCTGGGTGTTTGGAATGTTGGGCATCAAGGAGGACAGGAGGAGATCAGTTTTCAAGATAGTGTCTCACCGCTCAGCCAGTCATCTCCTCCCCCATCATAAATTAGCACATTTATTATGAAAGCTCCATCATTTCAGATGGATGGAGATCCTACTGCCCTCTTCATGATGAAGGTTACATCATCTAACTGTTAACCATAGAGAATGTTTTGTTGATCCACATACAGGTGCACATACACAAAACCTGGAGAGACTTTGGGGATTCAGCAAATTCACTATATGGAGAATAAGAGGAAACCTACACAAAATATGCTGAGAGATCACTTAGATGTTATTAAGTGGACCTACTGGCGTGGTAACCAGTATTGGGCAAGTTACTTTAAATTAGTAACTTAGTTACAGTTACTAGTTACTTCTTTCAAAAGTAACTCAGTTACTTTAAAGGTAACTAGTTACAAGGGAAAGTAACTTTTTTTCTAAATTATCTTATTAATGTGTTGCCTCCCTAACTGGATAGCTAGGGAGGCTGTCAGCCCTCTGGCTTGCTTACATGCAAGTCCTATCCTACCACAAGTGCAATGCGCTACCTAGTGACCTGAACGTGCCATAGCAGTGTAGTAGTGTGAGTGCAAATGAAAGAAATATTTCCATTGTTTCCAACTGTTTCCAACCTTCTACAAATGCACGCACATTATTTTTTTGGGGGTTGATGTGGCATAGTGTTCATCAAAACAACTTAAATTTGATCATTGTACCCAGTATCACTACGATGAAGCAGTGGGTCAACAAAACACAACATACAGTATGTTTTGAAACTTTTGATAGGCATATTTATTGTAGCCATTGAAACAGGTACAAAGAATAGTTTTGGCAGTGCAAAAATTAAACTGTGCCTTAGACCATTTGGCAACTGTAGGAATCAATAATAGAGCAAAACTGATACAATGGATGTTTACAATGTAAACACAGAAAGGTTTATCCGTTAACTCAAAACAGCTAAACTCTGCCAACTGGAGACCTCATCATCAATAATGATGGGCAAACTTAAGTATTAAGTAAGTATTTTCAGCCTCACAAAGAGAAACTAAATAAAAAAGTACTTTCAGCCTCACATACATAGTTAATGTTTAACAAAAATAATATTTTCTCCACTCTGGCCGTTAAGATAAATAAAATATGACGGAGTATTAGGGCCACACATGAAGAAAAAAAATATTTTTGCCGTGACGAGATTAAAGTCGACACGTCGACTTTAAGTCAACATATCGACATTAAACTCGAAATGTCGAGAATAAAGGTGAAATTAGTTGGGAGAGATAGCAACCGCTCCACAGGGCCTGCACTGAATCCAATAGATAATTTGGTAAAATTGTGTTTCAGAATCGGGTTTAACAATAAAGAGATCCTCGCTGTTGTAGCGCAGAACCACAGTGCGGTGATTAGTGTAAGGACGCTGAAAAGGTTGTCCGGAAAACTTTGTCTGTTCAGGAGGAGGAATCATAATCCTTTGTGTCTTTAGGGTCATGCCATTAGACGTGGGGCAGCTCATATATCCCCCTACATTTCCGAAAATGGACTTGACCTGCAAGCTGTTTATTGGATAAATGCATTACCCAGTCCCAGGAGTCTTTGCTCTATTCTACATTCAATTCAAGAACAAAGAAATTAAAGTAAACTGTAGTTCGTATTTTTTTTATTTATGGCCATGAAAGTTCTGTCACGCCCGAATAATGAAGAAATGGGCTTAATTAATTAATTAATTAAGTAAAAAAAAAAACATATATTAAAAAAAATAACCATGAATGAGATATAGAGAGTAAGCAAGTGGTATAAATGTTGGTTGGTCGTTCTCAAGTTTTCTATTGTATATTTCGACATTAATGTCGCCATGTTGACTTTAAAGTCGACGTGCCGACTTGTGGCCCTAATACTCCGTCGTAATAAAACAACTGATGAAATCAATAATGGTGGATGAAGTGCTTTAGTAGTCTATGTTAGTATGTCTATGTCTGCAAAGGAAAATAACTCATCCTCTTTGTTAGAACCCGGGCGCTGTGTTGTCTTGGTGGCGCTGGTACCTGGTTGTTGCTGCTCTTGCTCGGTGAGAAGTTTTCGGCACTCTGCCAGCAGAGTGGCCTTTGCCAGGTCCTTCCGCTCCTGGTCATGCAACCAACAAAGCTTGAATTTTGGTAGTGTCACAGCAGCCAGGACAGCATCTTCACTTCCAAGGACACGTGCAAACCTTGTTTTGACTGCCTGTAATGACACATACCAAGAGTGCAAAAAAACAATATTGCATGAGACAGTAGTCAGTTTCAAAAACAAATGCATTAAACATTAACAGCACAGTTTTATATAGAATGAATTTTAATTTGTGTAGGCCTAGCCTATATGTTGTATTTATTTTATTTATTGGGATAAAAGTATCTCAAACAGTAATAGCATACACACATAAGACTTAACAGCACAATATGAATAAAAATGCAATTGAGTTTTTAAATTTAATTAAAGATAAATACTAAAGAAAATAACATCTCTTACCTGGACAACTGCATCTGGTAGCCCAACAAGGATTTGCAGACCATTTTTCATTTCCAGCGTCTTGTTCATCAGTGATTCCAGTGTGGGTAGGAGTGTGCCGTAAAAACAATTCTCTTCTCCCTGAAGAATGTCCAGTGCCACTGTAAGTGGTTGCATGACAGCACAGTACTCCCTGATACACTGAAATTCCCTTTCACTGAAACATTTCAACTGTAGTTTGGAGGAGAGGGTGTTCAGAAATTCGCTCCAGAGCATCATAGAACTAGTTCCACCTGGTCGTGCAAGGTACTAGTAGCTTCTTTGCAATAACGTTGTCCACAATTTCAGCGACCACTGTGGAATGACTGGCCTTGTTCCACAGCCCTGCACATTTTGTGGTGGCATTTCTGTAAATGGCTTTCTTTTCAGGTTTTGACAACAGCCACTTATCCATATCAGTGCAAGAGATGAGGTTCAATGTGTGGGACGCGCATCTCTGATGTGGAGGTAAAGAAATCACGCCATCAACACGATCAGCACCATTCGGCAGCACATCTCCAATGGAAACAAAAGTCGTCTCATCCTCCCCATCTTCAGAGTCGTCCGACTCAGGTGGTGGCTGATACACTTGAAAGGCCTTGATAAAATTTGAACCGTTATCTGTTACAGTTGCTGTGATTTTGAAGGATAGGCCATGGGATGAGTTTACGTTATCAAGCTCACTTGCAACAGTGTCATACGTATGTCGACCCTTAAATCTCCTGCATGCCAGCGCTGCTTTCTCACGTTGCATGTTGGGTGGATTTATCCACTGTGCGGTTACGCCAATAAAACCTTTGTTATGCACAGTACATATTTCTGCTGTTGTGGAGACATGTTCTAACTCATCAAATGTCTTTTTGAGCTGGGACTCCATGTGTTGTGGTTAACTCTTGTCCTTTGTTAACCACTTTGTGGCTGAGCTTGAAAGTCTGATGCTTATACCAGATGTACTACATCAAAAGAAATCCAGGTCCAGTGCGGTTTAAAGTTGAAAATTCCAATGGGTTTAATTAGACTAAATGAAAATACAAAACTCAAAAGTTCTTGCAGTTAGGTCAACATAAGGATTGCAAAGATAATCATGGGGTTCAGTTTGGTTCTCTGGCACAAGGTCAAAGTCAGTGTCTTCCTGCTCAAGCCCCTCCCCCCAGGTAGGGTCGCCCTTATATAGATGTCAAGGTCACCCGCATGGTCCAGCCACTAGAGGGAGATAACTCAGAGAAACACAAAAATTCCAAAATAAAATAAACTTTTATCTTTCTTCATTCTGGCTCCTACACCATGTTAGCATATTCTTTGTCAAGGTAACGGGAAAACGTCTTTCTGCATGGTGCTGGCCCAGCACCGTCTCTCCCTCGCACAAGAATTTTGCTAACAAGTTCTCTGAAAACAAGGGATTCGACAACATAACTGGCAATCAATCTTTTTAGTTGTGTCTGGGTTATAGACTGTGCAACAGGCTTTGTAAAATCTAGCTTTCTTTGTTTGGCTGGAGTGGCTTCTCCTTTAGCGTCGGCGGAGCTGACGTTAGCAGCATCACCAGGGTCTTTTTCAACTAGCTTGGTAGATGCGTGTTGTTTCTGAAGATGTTTCATCTGATTAGAATTGCTAGTTTTTGATGTGGATAGAGTTTTCGAACCTCCACATAGGTGACAGTTCACCAAAATATTCCTAATGTCTTTTACCGTCAGAAAGGAAAAATATAATATTTCCATGAGAGAAATACAACCCCTGGACTGTCGTCGACTGCCGCCATTGTTTTAATTAATTTACTTGCACGTCGCTGCGTCACGTGACTCACGTCCGCTTCACGTCCACCACGGAAACTTTAGTCCTGGGTTATGCATGTGGAGTAACGAGCCTGTTTAAATCGCAGTAACGATAAACGTGTTACTGATTTTGACAAAGTAATTAGTTACAGTGCTTGTTACCGCAAAGGTAACGTAGTTACTGTAACGCGTTACTTAATAACACGTTAGTCCCAACACTGGTGGTAACCACGACAGATCTGGACCACTGGGAATGCATTGTAAGCACCTCTGTGCTGTAACTGGCATTGATGCACAAGCCTAAATTTATGTAATGCTTTAAATGAAATAATTTTCCTGGGGACCTGGTTTGGTCTTTGTACTTTGTATTGGTTCAATGCAGTAACCTGAATGCCATTTTGAGTCTTTTCTGTATGGCTTGACTGCTATTAAAAATAAATAAACCTGCATTTGTGATAACTTGGCTGACCTCTAACTACTAGTTGTATGCTAGCGTAATATGCTGTAATTCTTGGGACTAGAATGAACACACTGTTTTTTTTCTTGTACACCGTTTTATTACGTTGTTGTTTTTTGTTGCTACTATGGATATTTGATTTTGTAAGGTGACCTTGAGTGTGAAGAAAGGTGCCCACAAATAAAATGCATTATTATTATTATTATTATTATTATTATTGATGACTTAACTAAATGTGAAGAGGTTGCAACTTTAGAATGTCAACATGTAGACATGTTTGGGTCAAAGTACTTGTGAGCTAAAAATGTACAAGACCCCTAGGGAACGTATTTTGAGTTAACAAGACTTAATTAAAAGTTAATACAGGTAATTTTGCCACTTGTAGTTTTGCGTTGCATTCCATAAGTAATTTTGCCACTTGTAGTTTTGCGTTGCATTCCATAAGAATAGACTATACTAATTCAGAGTAATAAAGAGGGAATGACTGGTCTTGTGCTATTGCCCCTTTACAAGGCCCCAATGATGCCTAGCTTATTAGCACCGTTACTCATATCCAATAACGGCTTTATTTACAGTAATTATACAATAATTAGGAGGTTATATTGGATGAAATCTTAATTAATGGAGTAGTAAGGGTAAAATAAGGTTATACAGAATGAGGTATTAATATGTGTCTAATAATTACTAATAAAGTGCCAGTATGTTACTAATAGGCATATGGATAATAAGCACCTAGTTAATGGCGAATAGGTGTATCTTAATATAAAGTGTTACCAGATAATGTTATTGTTGATTGTTGATCTATTTTGATTTGATATCCCAAGTCAGAAGAGGTTTTCACTAGTGGCTAGAACAGGAGTGATGAGAACAATGGACAACATAAGTTCCTTTAAATCTCAGAAAGCCTGGAAGTAAGTAGCACTTAGCAAGACATACAGGGGAGTGTTTAAGAAGAGCTAACAGAAGAACAGCCCAGTATCAAAATACACTTCTTCTCTGGGGAAACCTCGAGATGAAACTCCTTCGGTTTCTCCTCCACTGGATAACAACTCAAAAACCATGACCCACACCTCAACACTCTGGCCTAGCCTAGCTTAAAGCATCCCCTAGAGGTCTGTCCTCGCTGAGCATGTAGCACCACTCCTGAAGTCTGGAATAACCTAACATGTAGCATCCCTCCTGAGATCTGGAATAACCTAGCATGTACCATCCCTCCTAGTTCTGACCTAGCCTATGTAGCATCCATCATGAGGTCTTGCCTGGCCCAGCATGTAGCATCCCTCCTGAGTTATGGTCCAGCCTATCATGTTTCATCCCCATGAGGTCTGTCTCAGCCTAGCATGTAGCATCCCTAAGATCTAGTTTAGCCTAGCATGTATAACAGAAGCTCAGTGAACACTGCATGCACGTAGCAGATCACCTGGGGCCGGTATTCAAAATGTATTCGGACAGGATCATGATTCTCCACCTGGATTGGGTATTAAATCTACTGTTAATACGGATCTAAAAAAAACCGGGTATTTCAAAGCAAAATCTTGATCCTGAAGATTCAGATTCAGATTTGGGCAATCCAATCCTGCCTTTGATATCCTGACGATTAAAATACCTAGATCCTGGTTGAAGTATTTTTCAAACTTAAGTGGGGAAATCTGGTTATCTGTTTGGATCCTAAAATGTAGGAGCACCCTGACCCACCTCAGAGTTGTGGAGTTTGGATGGGGATTTGACATGTTAAGATATTGTAAGCAGTTGAAGGGTGTAAACTGCTCCCAAGTAAGTTGCATTTGTTAATAACAACTAAGCTTCACTGCTGTTTGTATCAATGTTTATTTCCTTTTTCACGTGTCCTTTTTTTTCTGCAAACATGCACGCTGTTCATGCCAATGCTTTAACCAATATCGGATACAGTCCGATGAGTGTGCACAAACACAAGTAAATTGGAAAACAGACTACACCAGCGCCTAATTGGTAGTTACAGTACCACTTTCTAACAATCATTCCATTATACATGGGCAATTTATTGAAGAAAACAATGTGGTTTTATTTAAACAAGACTCGAGTGTTCAAGTGGTGTTTTCTACTGGGGATCACTCTGTTTATCAAGTCTGCGTGCTTTTGTTAACAAACTTCGATTTGTATGTTTAAGTTCTTGATATGACATGCCTTATTTA